>RJWM01048882.1:0-11323 GCA_004363535.1 Dasyprocta punctata
TTTTCAGTGATTACTCTAGGGATAACAAGATGCATCTTAAACCTATCAGATTCTTCCACTTCTCACTTGATGCCTGGTATTTTCGATTTATCATTTTAAAAACATAGTAACTTTTTCTAAATATCATCCTACCTGCCCAGGACACATCATTTTGTGATTGTTACTTTCTTACTTTTGTGGAGATAAGATCCTCATTATACAGTGTAACTGTTTTCCTCTGACATAGTTGGTTATCTTCTAAGTAAACCGTGAGAGAAAGGGAACAAAGTGTTTCCTGTGTACCCACCCGCGTCCTCTTCCATCTATTTCCTCCCTCCCGACTCCGTCCTGCGCTGCTCCTCAGGCCCCGCGCACCTGATGCTGCCCACGGCTGTTCTCTGCCTGTGACACGAGTGACTCACTGGGCCTGTGCTCCTCGCCCTCTGCATGGACCCTGTGGCTGGGCACCAGCTCTCTGCTTCCTCCCGCCGCCGTCCTGCCTTCCGGCTCCGCGGTCCTGCAGAGCGGCCAGGAGCTCCTTCCCGATCCCCACGGCCGGGTGCTGCTTTGTTTCATTTGTCCCCTGCTGTCACCACTGTCACACCAACTCGCTCTCTGCCGTGCGAGGAGGATGCGTCCGGTGGGGCTGTGCTTCCCGTCTCTGCTGCTCTGCCTCTGTTTGGTCCACTGTCCCCCTCCCCAGCACACGTGCCCGCTGGTCCATGGTCCGGTGCTCAGTTTCTTATAAATGGAAATCAAATGTTAGAACTTCGGACCATTGTTCTCCCAAGTGTTTTCTACCTCCACCCTGTTCTCCTGCTTCCGACACGAGACCGCACGCCCTTCCGCCCTGCTTTCTCCCTCGCAGCCGGGCTGGGTCCCTTCTGCCCCTGTCTTCAGGGTCACTGAGTTTCCCCCTCCCGGCGCCCGCTACCTGCCCTTCAGACTCCACCGCACTCTCACCGCGGCCAGTTTTCCTTTGCAGCTCTAGATTCTGTTTTCCTTTAGTTTCCATTTTCCTGCCGAGACGACTTTGGTTATCTCTTTGCGAGTGTGCTTTCCTTCATTTATTTGTGGCGAGCAGACATGGCCTGTGTCCCAGGAAGTGCCGGCTCTGGCGTATCTAATCTAAAGCTGCGCCTAGAGAAAGTGAGGTGAAGACTTAACAATTAGCTGCTTAATTTATTCAGTGCAGATAACTGATGCAGATAATCAGGTTTTTATAACTTGTTTGGCTTGAAATAATCAAGTTGACTCTTCGTGATTAAAAACAGATATTTACTGAACCTCTGCTTCACCTGGCAGCACGTGGGCATGTTCAGAGATAGAATCTTTGTCTCAGGAAGTGCCGCCCTCTCCACGTTACTTTCCTCTGCTCCTCTCATTAATTTGTTATCATGCCCTTGTTTGCATGTGTCATTAGGCAAATTCCTCCTCTGACTAAGAGCTCTGCTCTGCGCACACGGGATCGCGATTTGGATGGAACCGAACCGTTCATGTGCGCGTTTTCCAGACCTTAGGTTCACATTGCTGTTCTCGCTGTGGTTGGTGGGGTTCCTGTAGAGAGGGGGACACTTGAGAGCCCCGGACAGAGCGGAGTCCCCAGGTGATGCCCCCCATAAGGCTCCCAGGTAGGACTGGGACCGGGGCCCTGAAGCAGAACTCTACCTCTCCCAGATGCCCCTTGCCCTTCCTGTTTCCCTCTTGCTTTTCCAGTTTTAAGTTTAAATAGCAATGCACAAACAGCAAAGTGTGATGTTCTGTTTTCACACCCGAGTGTCCAAGTCCAGATGATGTAGGAATTCTCCGTGTGCTAGGTTTGGCCATTGCCTCTCTCTCACCCAGTCCACTCGCATCTTGGTGGCAATCCTGGCCTATGCCGGCACCATGATCCCCACCTTCTAGAAGCTTCTGGACAGCAGGAGACAGAAACGAGTGAAGGGACCCAGAAAGGAGTGATGGGTCATGTTGGAACTGGGGGGAGCCAGCGGGGAGGGGGTGTTGGGGGATGTGGAGGGGCCTTGGGTCCACCAGGAGAGGGGCGGAGGGGCAGGGAGGAGGAGAAGCTTCTGGAACAGGAAGTGGCCCCTGAAACAGATGTAAGAGGTTTACAGTGAGGCTTGAGGACAGGTTGGGCTCTCAGCCTTGAAGCTGGCGTCCTGGGGGACTGCGCGGGCCAGAAGGACCAAGGGCGGCGTGGGTTCCCCCAGGGATGGTGAGGTCTCGGTGCCCTGTGTCCATCCCGGGCAGACCACCGCTGCGGGCACCGAGAGGCTCGGGGAGAGAAGCAGCCCTGCCTGGCGCCCAGGCCTCCTCCCCAGCCCTCCAGACTGAAGTGTGAGTCTAGCTAAGCCCCTCTTTCCCTAAACCGGGGGTGTCAGGTGCTTTGTCCCGGCCACAAGGGGCGCGTCGCTGACACGTGGCTCCCCCTGTGCCCTGCTGGGCCCACGCCCACCAGGACGGGCCAGCCCACCCGCTCCACACTCTGCCTGCCCCTCGTCCGCAAGGCCCACTTCCAGGACTCCGCTAACGTCTGCGACGCTAGTGGCCTTTCCTGTTGGCCAGCTCTGAGGACACAGAGCTTTGCCTGTCTGTGGAGGCCGGCAGGTCTGACTGCGGGCCAGGAGTCAGGGTGGGAATACACTGCTTAAACCCGCAGAGCAGCTAGCGCCACTGCCACGGCCCAGCCAGGTGGCCACGGGGAAACTCGAGGCTCTGCCCCCAACGGCACCTGGCGTTTCCCCAGTGCAGACCCTGCCCTGTGGTCCAGGTTGCTGGACGGGAGGTCACATAACCTGACATCTGATTTCTCCCTCCCTCTGGGCCCCCACCCTGCAGTCAGCCCGGCCACCGGGCTTGCCCGGACCTGCGCTTCACACAGAGGGGCCTGGGGCCCAGGCTTGGAGTCCACAGCAGGAGGGAGGTCGCCAGACAGGGCTGCCCCCGCCAGGACCAGGACGCGGGAGACAAGAGTGACTCTCGGGAGGACCAGGTGCCTGCCTGCCCCCAGCTCGCCATGTAGGCAGGGCAGGGAAGCCTGGGACCGAGGTGGGGCAGTCCTCCGCGTGGGGTACAGACCAGAGCAGTGGTCTCAGGACTTCACTCTTTCTCATCTTTTTACTTGTGCATGCGTGAGCCATGCGTGTGAAGGGGGTTCACACACAAACACAGCGGGGGCCAAAGCCAACCTCCCTTCACTCCCATCGCACAACCCTCTGGGACCCCAGTAACCCTGCTCTACCCGGGCCTGTTTAGGCTTCTGCTGGGGACGAGAAGGCGCTGTCCTTGTCTGTCCACGTCTGACTCGTGTCCCTGACCGGAAAGCCCCCAGATCCACCCATTCTGCAGCACAACAGGAGCCAGATTTCTCGTTATTCAGGCTGTGACCTTCGTTACTGAGGATTCCGAAAGACGACAGGTCTGTTTGGGTGTTAGCTAAACTTCTAACTATGCGATAAACAAAGTATCCTGAACCACAGGAGCCCGTTTTAGCACGTGTGCGGAAACGCCCAGGCTGCCTGGGGCATGCGGACCCGCCGTGCGCACCTCCAGGCCACGAGGAGATCGAGTCCGGCGCAGCGCCCCCTGGAGGTGCCGCGCGCAAGTCCTCGTCGTGCTCCTGGCCTCTCTCTGCCGCGATGCGCATACCTTACTTTAGTCTTCAGAAAGCTTAAGTTCTGTTTAATTTTAGAAAACATGAATAGACACAAACCTGTAAGATAAAAGTCTACTTGTTTTCTGAGCTTTAGCTGGGCCAGTGAAGTTTTAATCACATTTGGAGACAGCAAACGTCATTAAATCCCAGGAATTGTTACAGTTTTCAAAGCATTCTTAAGCGCACCTCAGAAATTCATCTAAGCACGACTGCGGGTTCCAGGCGAGCTTCTAGGAAACACCAAACTCTGTCTGCTGTTATCTTTACTTAACATCAGGGAACAAGGCACTTATTTAAAAGGAGGAACACCGGCACTCCGTTTATTTTTCCCTTTGCAAAACGCAGGCCTCTGTTCTATGAAAGGAAGACAACCGGTTCACCTAATTGGCCTTTTCTTTGCTAATCAAACCTCTCATGAACAATTCATGGGATCAAAAGTTCACGGGCCATTGTCGCCGTGTGGATGAGAGGCCTGGGCCCCAGAGGCTGAAATGGAGCGACCCATTCGGGGGATAAATAATTTCCAGGGGCGACTCACCTTACCGCTGCCGCCGGCACCCGGGTCACCGCCCTGGCCGTGGTCCCCGCCCTGGCCGCGGTGGCCACACAGCTGCCCTTCTGACAGGAACAGAGGCGGCCTCCTTATCGGACGTGCTAATTTAAGCTTGTAATCTAAGACGTGTGAAATCCCATCTCGGGGAACAGAAGCTGCTGGGCTCCGCCCGCCCCGGCCCTCCAGCAGCCCTGGGCGCCCACACGGAGGTGGCCAGCATGAGGGTCCTGTGGGGCTGGCCGTCTGCTGGGGAGGGAGCCTGGTAAGGCGGCACACACTGACCCCGCCGATACACCTGCCCCTGTCGTCTTTTGTGACTCGCTCTCGTCAGTGAGGAGAGAAAAAGCTCCCTTGGGGCTAGAGGCCGAAGGCCACAGCCCCAGAGATGGCCACCCTGTCCCACACTCACCGTGGAGTCTCACCAGGCACAGTTCCAGAACCTGGGTGTGGTGGCTCATGCCGGGGGGCTGAGGCAGGAGGGTTGCCATGAGTTCACAGTCAGCTCAGACTGTATAACAAGCTCAAGGCCAGCCTGAACCACCTAGACCCTGTCTCAAAAACAAACCAACAAAACTAAGGTAGAATAATAAAACTGCAAATTAGTTTAAGCAGCGTAGAATACTCTCTACTAAAAATTCCAGGAAATGAATACCAAGTCAGGTTTATTGTTGGTTCTTAGTCCTGGGCCTAATTTACAGCTCACCTCTTCAGGTGACCAAGGACGGGACCCAGGATCAGCTGTGTTTTCCATGCAGCCCTATCTCAAGGCAGACATCCACGAAAATTGGCCGAAATGAATGGCGTCTGAATGAAATTGAACGTGGGCAGCCAGTGAGGCCGGGCCAGCAGGGTCCTTCGGGAGACTGGGGTCACTCCGCCCCTGCTGCGGGCCCGGGGCAGTGAGGCATTTGTGTCACAGACACGCTGCCCGCTGAGGGGAGCGCCTCCAAAAGCTCGGACAGCTCTCCTGTTCTTGTCTTCGGATTGCTCATCTCCGTCTATCGATAAGGCAAACCGGAGGTTTTAAAAGTTAAGTAGGGCATGGGGCTGCTGACCGAATTCCTTCACTGGCCTGGAAATCAAAGCAGCTGCCCTGGTGTGTATCAGGACTCGGACATTCCGGCGAGGAGTTAGGTCCCCGTCTCCTGTTTGTCAAAAGCCGAGTTAAGCCTTCTGGGTCAGCCCCGTCCCTTTCCAGTGCAGGAGAGTCCAAATCCCACCCCCCCAGCCTTTCCCTCCGGGTCCCAGGGTCCCCGCCGTCCAGAGCTCTGCCAGGGCGGAGCCCGGCTCACTGGCCCCACGCAGGGTGGCTCCTGGCGGTGCCTGGTGCCCAGCAGAAGCTCGTTGCTCTCCTGGGCACCTTGGTGCCGGCTCTTACCGGCATCCGGGGCCTCTCCTGCCCATGGCGTGTGGGGCTTTGCCACAGGGTGGCCGGCGACCTCCCTGCCTTTCTGTCTGCAGCTTCAGGTCGACTACTCTGGCCTTTGTGGCTTCTACAGGGTGGATCTTGGGTCATCTTTGGAAGACACAGTTTTCTAGAGTGCCCCTAGATAGAGATCAGCCAACCGTCCTGCCACCCGACAGCCCTGTCCTGCCCGGCGCCGCCTCCAGCCCCTTCCCCTGCGGCACCCACGCCCCAGGCTCAGCCCACGTCCAAAGCCAGCGTGAGTCTCAGCACCACGGGGAACCAGAGCCCAAGCCAGCAGGGGAGGGAGGGAGAACTGAGAGCAGTCACCGCCTCTTGCTCCCCAGAGGGGTTCCTGACGGAGCACAGGGCGGGGGGACTTCAGGGAACAAGACAAGGGTGCCCTCAAGGCGGGGAGCCCCTCGGGGAGCAGCAGGGCAGCCAAGCAGGAGCAGGAGGAGGAGAAGGCTGCGTGGCGCGGCTCCCCGGCATGGGCCTTGCAGGTGGGCAGCGGGGTGGTCAGAGGCCGGCGGCGCTGAGCTGGGACCCCGCTGCTACAGCGGGCGTCGTCTTCCTGTGGCCTGCGCAGCGTGACTGACGGGCGCTTCCATGGGCACAGGTCTCCTCCACTCCCGCGTGGACCCCGAGCAAGCAGCTGCCCGCATCCCCCCACGTGTTGGGGGGCAGGCGCCCGTGAAGTGGACATTAGGTTTGGAGGGGAGTCAGGGCCACTGTCAGGACGCCTCCCGGGGACACGGTCCTTGGAGGGTGACTACAGTCCGAGTGACAGCCCGGCTGACCGTCCTCCTGGGAGCCTGGCACAGGTCAGGCCATCCCATGCCCACGGGTCAGGTCCGCAGCATCGAGGACAGCTGGGAAGCGGTGGCTACGGGCACAGGCACAGACTGCTGGCCCCGGGCGTTCTCAGTGTAAGGAAGGGCACGGTTACGGCTCATACCAGTGACCTTCAGCCGTC
Source organism: Dasyprocta punctata (assembly GCA_004363535.1). Taxonomy (NCBI): domain Eukaryota; kingdom Metazoa; phylum Chordata; class Mammalia; order Rodentia; family Dasyproctidae; genus Dasyprocta; species Dasyprocta punctata. The sequence goes on from RJWM01048882.1 coordinate 6,569, forward strand.
AGGAAGTAGTTCCTCATGTTCAGATAGTTCTATTTCCAGACTTCACTTCAGTTCCACAAACCCTTACCATTGGCTAATATGTGTGGGGGCCCTCGAGGGCCCTGGGGTGCACACAGGAAGGGGCACAGGGGTGCAGGGAAGTCTCAGCTCCAGGACACCGCCGCTCCGGGGCATCCCGAGGGCTGGGCCCGGGCCGTGGAGGTGCAGTGGGGAGGAGACTCCGGGGTGCAGGGTGGACCTGGTCCACCCCCCCACCCCCCTGGTGGGTGGACTCAGGACCATGGGGGCTGTCTACCCACAGGAGAGCTGGATGCTGTGGGGCGGGCTCCAGAAAAGAGACCTTGCGCCAACCCCAGAAATGCTGGGGCCAGGGAGGCGCAGCAGGAGGAGGTGCCGTCTCCAGGAATGTAAGCGAGTCGGGCTCCCCTTGGGGCTCCAGCGGCACTGAGGAGGGTGTGGGCCAATACCCCAAGCTCAGAGGCAGTCAGAAGGTAGGGTATCTGCAGTCTGGGGACACTGAGAATGCACCGTGTGCCTTGTGAGACAACTGGGCACCCCACGCCCACTGCAAGCTCTGGAGTCCTATCCCCGATGGCCCAGGCAGCCACCAAGGAAGCCAGGGGACATCACAGACGTGGGCACCTACAGACCCCTGCACCTGCTCCGGTGCTCCTGAGCCTCAGGCTGGGCCTTGGCAGTGTCCTGCCCGTGACAGCAGGGATCTGGGGTATTCCCTGAGGCCCAGGCACTAAAGGCTAGGCTCTCCCCCTGGTGTGGGGGGTCTTGGAGGAGGCAGACCACGGGGGAGGAAGGGGCACCAAGACCCAGGGACTTCCTGCTGCTCTCTGCATCCTGGCCACTGCACGGGAGGTGGCCTCTGCCACACGCATGCCACACACTCAGACAGCCTAGGCAAAGGGTCACAGTGGCGTGGCTGAAATCTCCCAACCTTGGGTCAAGGCGAAGCCCTTCCCCAGCCAAGTCGATTGTCTTGGGTTTGTCTTGGAGCGGAGGAGAGACGGGGTCACTGCAGGTTCTGCAGACCTCAGCCCGCGCAGGGCGTGTGGCAGACGCCTGCGGTCAGAGACCAGTCTTGGATGGGAGGGCGGGAGACCCGGGGGAGCAAACCGGGCAGGGCCACCGAGGAGGGGGGCAGGTGTGGCCCTGGGGGATCACAACACGCGCAAGGACGCCCCCAACCCTGCTGGCCTGCAGGGGAATTCTGTCAAATTTACACGACGCAGTGATCCCCACTCTGCGGAAGTGCTGTAAAACATGGGAAAAGGAAGGAAGGTTTAGCACCACGTTTTATGGGGCCAACTACATGCTGGCTCCCAATCAGATCTTATTGTGAAACTCTAGACCATAAGCACGGTCATAAAATTTCTTATAAAAATGTTAGTGAATTGAACCCAGCAATAAAAACAAAGGCAATGTGTCACAACCAACTCGGGTACATCCCAGGAGAGAAATATGGTCCAACACTTGAAAATTAACCAAAATATTTAACAATATTGGGCTAAAATATGACAAAAATATGATGTCAATAGATCCAGGGAAAAAATGGACAAAATTAGACATTCATTCCTGGCAACTCTCTCAGGACACTAGAAGCACAGAGAAAAGGCTACCATTGGGAAAGGGAGGGGAAATGCTGTTACTCATAAAGGACACGATCATGTGTGGAGAACGTCAGGCAGTCTTCAAAAAATCCACTGTAACTAACAAGTTCAGTGGGCAAAACACAGAATGCAAAAGTCAAAAGTATTTTTACATTATAATTAACCATGAATTGATGTTTTTTAAAATGCATTTTACTGTTTTAAAACGCAAAATATTATTCAGGAAATATTTAGGAAAAATTAAAATACCATAGAGTACATTGAACACCTTAAAGGGCCATGCAATGGACCTGTGGTCTCCACTTCAATTCTAGGAAAGAATGGAAAAGAGGGCTTCTGTCCAATGGCAAACACCGAGACCACAATACTAAGCAAATCAGTCAGCGTGAAAAGTTCAGTACTGCACGCCTCTAATATGAGAGGCTGTGTTAGTCAGGGTTTTACTAGAGAAACAGATATCACACGAGATATACAAATGCGTAAGAAATCACAAGATCGGCTTCCGGCGGTCACCGCGGAGCCGGTGAGGGCGCGTGCGGGGCGCGTCTGCGCACTGGAGGCTGAGGGGTCCGTCCAAGGCCTGGAGCTCACTGCGGCGTCCCGTGTGCGTCCGCGCCAGCAGGCCGAGGGGTCTACGCCCAAAAGCAGAAGGGTCCAGGGCAGGAGCCGGAGAGTCTGCGCGGGAAGCCAGAGACGGTGTCCCAGCCGCAGGGGAGACCGGCGCCCCCCAGAGAGCGGAAGCCGTCCGTCAGTCCGTCCTTCCTCCTTCCCTTCTGTACCGTCCAGGAGCGGTCTTCTGCACCCTGGGGTGTAGGGTTGCTGGGCCCATCTAGTTAAGCTCCTACACCTCTCAAGTTGACACAATCGATCACCCACTACAGAGGCCCACACTGTGGACAATTTAAAGAGCAAAACAACCATTTAAGGAGCAGGGAAGCCAACTCTGAGGCATGGAAAGGGGTCTGGAGAAGGGGAGAGGAGCGCGATGGGAAGGTGTGGGGGAGTAAGGGGAGCGCGCGGGCGCCAAGCCCCCCGCTAGCGTGAACAGTGCGCACGTGGTAACAAGAATGAGTCTCTGTACCGTGACTCGCATGTGGTTAGAGCAGTCGAGGCAGCGGGCTCGCACCTTTAAGGTGGACAGGAAGATTCACGAACATATTAGTGAATACGGAAACAGATCTGTGCGTATGTGGTTAATTAATTTTTAAAATGTGGCCCTTCAAAGACTATTCTTAGGAAAAACAAAACACAAATCTCAGACTGGGAAAAATTACAAAAAAATATAAAACATATTTTTAAAACATTGTCTTCATAAATATAAAGAAATCTTATAACTCAATGTGAAAACAGACAACTGAGTAGAAATAAGATGGAAGCAATATTTAAAGAAACACTGAACAAAAGAAATATACACGTGATCAGTAACTTCAAAATGTATCAGCCTCATCAGTCATCAGGCTAAGCACAGAGGAAATGAAATTAGTTTTAGAAATGATGGTAAAAGAACAAAAACTCTGATCATCCTAGGTTTTGGCGACATTGCAGAGCGACCCAGTGGACAGTGTGTGCTGCTGGCGGGGAGGCGGCACGGCCCCTCTGCCGGGGAAGAGCCCGCTCCTTATGAGTATCAAGAATCTGCTCCTCCCCTCCAGCATGGGAAACCAGAACAGGTCTGCAAGAGGAGCCGGACTGGAATGCGCGCGAGCAGCTGCTGTGTTCCCCATGCGGAGACTGGAAACCACCCCAGGCCTGTGCCCAGGATGGGAGGTCACGCTGCGGCTCACGCACACCACTGAACACGGCTCAGCAGTGAAGAAGCAAGCTGGGCCTTTGCGCGGAGCTGCATTCCCATTTTTTAAATTTTGAGACACAGTACTGCTAAGTCACTAAGCTGCTCAGGACAGGCTCACACTTGGGTCCTCCTGCCTCAGCCTCCCACAGTGCTGGAGTGACAGGCCTGCACCCCCACATCCGGCTGGAGGGCCCTTCTCATGGTGTGGTTCGCCCATGGCCTGACCTCTGTGCAGCCAAAGCCAGCAGGCGCCGCCCACCCCCGCAGGCCGCACGTGTCCTGCTTCTGTCTCCCAGCGGGAGCCTACCTCAGAGCTCCGCTCGGTGAGCAGAGTCAGGCCGTGCTCACACGGCAGGCAGTCTTACATCCATCCCAGAGAGGCCCGGGGTCTGCTCTGGGCCGGACACCCAAGTGACCCGGCCGCACTCTGGCCACCTTCCAGGAGGAGCCGAGACTCACTGTCTGTCTGGGGGGCTCAGCCCTTCGCTCCTGGCTGGTCACCGTGGGCAGCAGCACACGCGTCGTCCTCTGCATGCTCACGGCCGGCAGCGGGTTGAGGGCCCCCAGCAGCTGCCCAGGCACACAGGGGCGGTGCCCAGGTGGCTGCACTCCGCAGGACACGTTGGCCTGCAGATGAACCTCCTCCCCAGCATCTGACTTCCGGCCACTTGTCCCTCAGACTCTGGAACCCAGGACTCTTCTGCACTCATATCTTGGTGATTTTTATCTCTTTTTGCAACACTGAGCATTGACTTTGCTTCTGCGTGATTAGTTATCCAGAGAGTCGATTAGAAGGTGAAAGCGGTTTTATTAGCTCATAATTTACTTACCAAATTATTTAACTCATATTGGACTCAAATATTTTTATAGGCTCCTGAGCCCCTGAATCAAAGTTAGAGGATCAGAAGCCCATATTTGCTTCTGGGAAGTTTGAAATGACCCTAATATTTCACCAGGAGTAAAGGTTTGGCCCTTTCAGATATTCTGGTACCGCATTTCCTGGAAAAACTTCCCTCAGCTGAAAGTCAGTGTACCATAAAATACTCACTGCAATTATCAGTGAAATAATTTGGGAAGGGAAAGATCTAGGAGCTGGGTCGGATTCTTGGCTGCCATGGGTATTTTCTACTCTTCTTAAATCAGAAAGCCACCATGCTCAAAAGACTTTAGCAATAAAACATCAAAGCAAATGCAACGCAAGTTGTGTGATGCAAAAACTCATCTTTTTCTTCTCGAGATCCTTTTCCTGGGGTTCTAACCTGGAGTCTCTCCCCTACCTGGCAGCTGGTGGGATAATAAAATGACAGCCGCCTGGCTCTGCCCTGGGTGGCACTGCCTGGA
>RJWM01048883.1:0-11322 GCA_004363535.1 Dasyprocta punctata
CCTCATACTTTTGATGGGGCTGAGTCTGATGCTTGTGATCAGTTTGTTGTCTAGCACCAGGATTAATGACGTGACTGCTACACCCGCCCAGGGGTGGAGCTGAGATACAGTATAAGGGAAGGCGGGTCTTCCTCTTGCTTGCTTCCCGGCTTCCACCCTCTCTCTCGCCAGCGTGGATTGCGGCTTGCAGCTTGCAGCCACCATGAACTGTAGCCCTGTCATCCCATGCTGCCTTGGAGCCCACTTTATGGACTGAAACTCCCAAGAAACTGTAAGAATAAACCTTTCCTTCCCTAACTTTGGGCGTCAGGTATTTTGTCTCGGCAACGAGCAAAAAGTAACCAAGACATCATCTCACTGGTTAAAAAGCTTTGTAGCTTTCAACTGACCTGTGGATAAATGTGCATGCATTGTTGTAGCTAAATACCGTATTCATAATCTTACTTAATTTTATTTTCCCTAAATCAGAGAAAAAATATTCTTTTTCAGTACACTTTAACCATACACCAAGGTACCAATAAGTAAAACATGTTTTCTTCATGTTATGTTTGAAAGATATACTACCTAAAGACATCTCCACCTAAAGGAATCATAAGATCTTACAATCTTATTTTATTTGACTTGTTCCTGATTTATCCCTTTCCATCAATGGAGCACTGTTTATAAGACACTGTCCACATAAGGTATTATATAAATCTGCCAGTAAAATGTCCCAGTTTCTGTTAACATTTCTTTCTTTTCATAAAAAAATGGAACTCTTCCATTTTTCATTTGCTTATTTCGTGGGACATCCTGTTTTAATTCCCTTACTGGCTGTAATACATATTTAGTTACAGTCAGTGTGAGAATTGACTTTGGATTATGGTGCAGTAAAAAATATAATACACACTCTCATTCATTTAGCATAATTTTAATGATCAACCATTACATGCAAAGGTCTTTGGTAGATGTAAAAGAATATATGGAGTCTTGATATAAATAGTAGTAAATATTCCCAACAATAAAATGGATACTCCTTAGAAGCACTTATTTTCCTATCAAAAAAAGTGTCACACATTGGCTCAATGACTAATTTTCCTGATCATAGACGATAAGTTTTTCTGATTATTATATATAGGAGGGAATAATCAATCACAGAGTAAGGCAGAATAAGTCATAGTGGATAATTTAACCTTGTCTGAAAAAGAAAACAAAAAGTCTAGGCTTTGCCCTTAGCCTCTCAGTGGTACTTTCTCAGTTCTTGGGATTTGAATCCTGGCAGAAGTCTTTGAATATGCCTAGGGTACCTGATGGTTTAATATTGAGACTTAAGGTGGGGGAAAGCCACCATCTTACATTATGGTGATTTTGTTACAAGTGCACTATATCATCTTCCGTTGGATGAATCTGACCAGCAGAGACTGGAACGCAACATCTTCCATTTATCTGATAGATGATCTAATAAAAGTGACTGTAAAAAGATATCCATGCCTCAACAAGTGGTTACCCTCTGGTATTGAACTCAAACATGCCTCCTAAACCCCAGATCCCATCAGCCGAGCAGAGTCCACACATCACAAGAATCTAACATAAAAATCTTCTTGGATATTTCCTGAATTTTATGTATCATATCAATCTTTAGTATTAGCTTCTACACTTTGCCCAAAACATCGATCCAGGGTCAGCAGAATGTGTTACCAATCGTATAGACTCTGCATTTCCTAGCAAAGAAAATATCTTGTGTGGGTTTGTCATCCATAATGACTCTGACCAGTGATTTGATATTGATTTAAACGTCACATAGGATTGCAAATCATCTCAGGTAAAATGAAGGACAAATTTCATAACACTATTTTTTCCAACTGGAGGTCTCCCCCTGCATAGCTGCTAACTGTATCTTGTATAGAAATAATTAAATTATTTCTCCTTCAAAGACTTAACCAAGAACAAGCAGATTTTAAAGAGATTTCCATAGGTACCTGAGGGCTATATGATATGATAATGTTCTTCTTTTCATAAAATAAAGTTCTCTATGACCATTCGTAAAATACAAATCACTATTTTAGGGAGAGACACAAATTAGAATGTTGGTCCACACAGTCAGGATGCATATGAAAAGAAAGGATTGCTCATGTTTTTGTTGGAGCACACTAAATGAGAATGATATGGGGTGAGTGATGTAGGTTGTCATCTCTTTCAAATGGACTCCTCTGAAAATGATGAAAGTATGTAGCTCAGTTTAAATGTCTGACTCAAACTATCCTGTTTGTCTACACCTCCAGCTGGATGGTGTATGGTTGCCACACGGGAAAATGGAGGGAAACCTACTAGAGGAGTGGGGGCAAGGTCTACTTGGAGACATGTCATGTTTGGGAGAAAAATAATCCCTATTTCTCTTTCTAGTATACTCAGCAGTAAGGTCTTTTGATCCAGTCTGAATCAGCTGAGGCACAGAGGTGGCCAGCCTAGCATTCAGCGAAATTTAAGTTTTTTTGCAACAGTTTTGAAGAGCCATAGAGGACATTTTCTTCATGGGAAAAGTTGAGGACAAAAGATCTGAAAAACAAGCAATAATTAATACAGTTCTCCCGGCCATACCTCCCAGGGTCTAAAGTGTTCTGCTGGATGATACCACAACAACAGAAACACAACATATTCCCTACCAATAGCTAGAGCTGCAATGTTTATTTTTCAGTAATTGTTTAGTCTTTTCAAGAACTCTTATCCATAAGAGTCAATCATATAAGAGGCAAAGACTATATATATATATATCAAAAGCAAGTTGGAATCTGCAGTTCTTCTTTTGGTTGTGCTACCCTAGAGGACATATAGGTCCTTCTGGCCTTGGGGAAGAAGAACACATTTGCTCAGAAATCATCAAGGAGGATTCTTGAGTCTTCATCTTCTTCATAGATGCTTTTTATTTTTTTATTTTTTTGGTACCAGGGATCAAACTCAGGACCTTGCACTTGCCAGGCAGGCAGGTGCCCATGCCACTGGGGTATATCCCCAGCCTGGTGCTTTTTATTTTTAATAGATTACTTTAATCCAACTTCAATTGCCTAACTCCAACAAAGCATTCTTTTATTCCTCTAGAACAACTTAGTTGCTTTACTAATCACTTCCATGAAATATTCGCCATATTGCTTAAAATTGCCTTCTTGGATCCCCATTTTCCTCTGCTAGTATTTTCTGGCTTAGATTACATCTTATTCAGAAGTCTATGTTTAGCATTTAAAAGGATCTGACATATGATTGACCTTATTAAAGGATAATTTCAGATTTTGGTAAAATTTTCAAAGGGGTACTTTTATGTCTCAGCAATATGACCAATAAGCAGAAACAAATCCTTAGAGCTTCACATGCATTTGTGTACTTACTGTATCATTCTTTATAATAAAAACTTGTAGCTAAATGGAGAACTGTTGAATAAATTTGCAATGTCTATGTCCCCAAGCACTACACAACATTGTAAAAGAATAAATTGGATCTTTATTCATTAAAATAATGTTATGCATATGCTAAAATAAAAGAGCAAGTTGCAGATTATTATGTAGAATGATTCCATTTTTATTAAAAATCAAAATGTCCACTTGTAAGTACATCAATTGTTGAAGACAGAAAACAAGAGAGCAAGAGACGAATCAACAAAAGACAGGAATCTATAACCATCTCTAGAGAAGGTGATTTTTGAGAATGAGCCCAAGCTGGTTCAGAAGCCCTTTGTTTATTTCTTGGCATTTTACACATTGCCTCCCAAAAAAGGTTTAGAGTACAGCAGTTTTATTATCTTATTCACATTTTTCAAGAAATTTAAATGACAATTTTAATAGGAATTCCCTAAAAACTTTACCTATCATTTCGGTGAAGTTGAATTAAAGATAATTCATCTTACTACTTACGTTCATGATATGTTTTGCTTTTCCTATGATAATTTTACATATTAAAGTTATGAAAGAAGTTTTCTTGGCAAAGCCCAGGAGTACATGGAGGATGATTACTAAATTTAAATATTGCTTTTTTATATTTATCCTTCTCCTTTGTTTTCAAAGTATGTGGATTTTGATACAAGTCATAAATTTGTATTTTGTTGTTATCTGTGTGTTTCTGGCACCAGAATCAAAATGAACATAATGAAAAAAAACTGTATACCTTCTGTATAAATCATCAAACCTGTTCCTCTATTACAATGGTATCACATACTTTAATAGTGTGAATACTCATCTTTTTTATTCCCACAGTGTTTTGGTTGTATTAGGCAAATACAGGTTTGTCAACTATTTACTACACATCAGAACCACAAATAAATATAAAACTAAAATAAAAAATCAATTAAAAAGCAAAGGGACACTTAATTCTACAGAGTTTTAAGGTTGCATTTGTCTAACTGTTAACAACTCACCAAGTGTCTACAACTGGAAAAACATTTAGTTCTTTTTTTTATTATTATTATTTTAAAGAGTACAAAACAAAACAGAACAAAGCAAATCAAAACAGAACAATGCAAGCAACACAGGACTTCAAAACAAGACAACAGGAAATAAATAATGGCTACCATAATGCCTCTTGTTTTCTTCAAAATAGCTGTTCAAACCATCTCACAGAATAAAATCACTTGTGTTGTTTTGAAGTCTCATAATGCTTCCATTCTTTTGTTTTGACTGATTTTCTTCTATTTTGTTTTGATTGATTTTATTGTGTATGAAGGTATGGACAGCAATTTCAAAGAAAACAAGAGACATGGTAGACATTGTTGATTTTCTGTTGTCTTGTTTTGAAGTCATGTAATGTTTTAATACTTTTGTTTTGATTGGTTTTGTTCTGTTTTGTTTTGTTTGATTTTATTGTGTGAAATGATAATATTTAGTTCTTTAAGCATTTTAGCCAGTGCAGTAGTTCTTTAGATGGTAACAAATAGCAAACATTTCTCCATAGTTTGCAACCTTTTGTAGGAGTAAAATCTAGTTAGTCAACGTTTAGTGGATGTTGTTTTTCTGCTTATTTAGTGTAACTAAGATGTCTTAACTTTTAACCAAATTATTTTTTTACCACAGCATGAATACTTTCTTAAATGCATAGTTTCATATTTCTCAGCCTATTCAACTGTTTAAAAACAGCTCTTCTTTTAACTTGTGAGTTTAGTCAACTTTATTGATTATCATGTTCTGAACTAAGTCAATCCTGAAGCAACCCTTCCTTCTAACTTTATTAAGCTATATATTATTAATCCATGGAAAACTTTAGAATATTTATTTTTGCCAAACATTTTTGAATTTGATTTCTTTACTCCTCTATTTTAAGAAATATCTCCACTTGTTAAAATTTACTTATCCTATAAAATTCAGTCAAATGTCCCTTCTCCTTTAAGATAAATTGACTCCTATTGAGAAATGATGATTTTCATTTTTTTGAATTTTTTAATATAGTATTTTTGTGATTGAATATAATTTTCTATTTTGTCATCTATTTTCTTCTATTCTTTGATTCCTGTATTATTTATTTGACACTCATTAGAATAGTCAATGAATATTAAGTGCATTCTATATAGGAGATACTATTTATGGCACTGAAAAAGTCATAGCAACATGAAAGCCTTAGTGTTTAAGGAGGTTACCATCTGGGGTTTGCATTTAGTGTTTTCCAATTTAAGCTAAAATGACTGCTCTTACAATATTAAGATAAAAGCAACATTGAGAAAAAAGACTTAGTCATATTTATTCTTGGATACTCCTTTGCTTATCGCAGAATGCTGTACATAATAAGTACCAGAATGTTCTGTAATGAAAGGATAATTTACGTTTGTATATTTTTTCTGACTTACCAAATAATTTGTGATGAGTTCTGCCTGTTCGTCATCACTGAAACTACGTAAAGTTTACACTATTGTTTGGGTTATTATCTCATTGCTGAGACAGAATACCTGATACTTAGGTCAAAGGAGGACAGGTTTATTTGACTCACAGTTTGCAGAGGTTTCAATCCATAGTTGGCTGACTCCAAGACAGGGTAGCCTGGCAGAGGGGCATCACAGAGGATAAACAGGGCTCAGCAGGCAGAAGGCAGCAAGCAGCACCCTGCTAGGAACAAGCAGCAAGCAAAGACAAGAGCACCCTCTTTCTTTCTCTTGTATTTTATTCAGGCTATCCATTCTTAGGGCAGGTAGTACTCACACCCTTCAATCCTAGCATTGCACCATGAATGACTCCCAGCATCACATCCTTCATCCAAGTATCAATATACTAGAACCAGCTACTTCTGAAAATCTCCGCCTATGACTTTTTGAGGCTCTAGGGGGACATCTAGACACAAGCCAGAGCAATTATTAATTATATTTTTGGTATCTTACTTAATTCTGATTAATTTTTGTCATGAAAATAGAAAATTTCCAAATATTTTTTAATATAGTAAAACATGAAAAATCTACAATTAAATGTTCAAGAATCAGAAGTAGAATCATCATTTCATCTCTAAATAGCAACTGTAAAAGGTTAAAATGATACCAGATTTTTAAGAATTAATCTCAATGGCATATGACTTAGAATGTAAAATAATTTCTCATAAAACTGGTGAAATATTAGTAAATATTTCCGAAATTGATATCCAATGTGATAAGATACCACTAGTCATGATTCATATAATTATTCTAGTTTTAATGACTGCATTGAAATCTCAAGAATAAGCAGGGTGTGGTGGTGCACACCTTTAATCCCAGCACTCGGGAAGCTGAGATAGGTGGAGAGTTGTGAGTTCAAGGCTGGCTTGGGCTACAACATGAGCACAAGGCTGGCCTGAGCTACATAGTGCGACCCTGTCTTAAAAAACTAGGACTGGGAGTTTGGCTCAGTGGTTTAAGTTCCTGCCTGGCAAGTTTGAGGTTATGAGTTCAATCCCCGGTACTAGAGGAAAAAAAAAAAAAAAAAAAAAAAAAACCTTAAGACTATTAGTCCTGCAAGTGCAATACTAATTTTTTTTTTGTACTGGGACTCAAACTCAGGATCTTGTGCTTGCCAGGCAGATCCTATGCCTCTAAGTTCTATCTCCAGCAATATTAACTTTTTGAGGTTAGAAAATGTGACTCTTTCTTTTACATGATCCATAGATTTCATGACCTTATACTTTCTTGATTCCTGGCATCTACTTTTTCATCTCCTTCATTTTTTTTAATATTTTAAAAAGAAAGAAGAAATAACAGAAAAATCAAGAAGCAAACAAATAAAAAAATAGCAACAATAAAAGCAAAATGACAGCAACAACAAAGAACAACAATATCTATACAGGTTTTCAAACCAAAATGACAGGAACCCAACAATGGCCATTAGATTACATATCGCCCTCCCCAAAGCAGTTGCTCAGCTTCCCAGATGCAGGAATAAAGCAAAACAGTAAAATGGAACAAAACACTGGATTTCAAAAACAAGACCAAAGTCAATCCCCTCGTTGTTGCATTACATGTGGTTATCCTCGAAATAGATGCTCAGACTTCCAGCTTTAGACCTGCAAAGTCAATCAAACAATACAAGCATTGTTTTTATTTATTTATTTATTTATTTACTTTTGGTACCAGGGATTGAACTCACAACCTCGCACCTGCCGTGCAGGCACTTATGCCACAGAGCTAAATCCATGGTTATTATTATTATTATTATTATTATTATTATTATTATTTTACTTTAGTTGCTATCATCTCAGCCTGACTTTCTCTGAATTAGCCCATTGCTTATCAGTATGTGTGTGTGTGTGTGTGTGTGTGTGTGTGTGTGTGGTGGGGGCCAGGTTCAGGGAGTTGCTCTTCTTGTCTCCCAGCCTGTGCACTGGCTGGCTCAGGTGAAGGCATAGTTTGTCTTCTTGATCCTCTTCCCATTCCCCATAGAGGCTGCCCTGGCTCATGGGAAGGTGTGTTTTTTTTCCACCTCCTTTGCAACCTTTAAATGATGATCACAAGCTAAACGTGTTCAGCATTCTGTGCTAGACTTTTTGTCCTCTGACTTCAATTTCTATAAAAGTAAACATAATCACTTCCTTAACTGTAAAAACAAGGCCACACTCAACTTTTGCCAGATTTCTAGCTCTACCATTGATTTAACATTGAGATCCAATCCGTATTGCATGTGGTTTAAGAAATAATTAAAAAGAAAACTTCTGATTATTTCCCAAAGATTTCTGAAGCTTGCTGTGGTAGATGTACTATTTGCACTGAATCAGAGAATGTCATGAAACTTTTTGCAAGAATGTGTTATTTTTTTCCTTCAAATGATACTGTGGGATCAGAAACTCAGTAAGGTATACTCAGCCATTCAGTCTTGAGTGCTTCGGTTGGAAAGAAAGAGACTAAATTTTGTGACTCAGGTATATACTGGACAGGTTCAAGAAAGTAAGCAGATGTCATTTTGGACAGAAGACTGAATGGATATATTTTGCTGGTACAAATCATACCAGAAAAGAGTAATCATTGATGGAGCTAATAATTTTTTCTAAGCAAAAAAAATTGGAGTTGCCATTTCTTGACAGGGAGAAAACTACAGACAAAGCAGCTATCATAAACAAAACTGGGATTTCAGTTTGGCTTAAATTTCAGGTGTCTGTGAAATATTCCAAAGGAGATACATGAGTCTAAGATTGAAGAAATATATTTAAATTAAAAGTACTAATTTTGAATCATCCAATGAGGTTAAAGCCATGAGATTTGGTTAAATGCCAGGAAGACTAGTTCTGATTTTTTTGTGACTCAGCCCTTAACATCACTCTGAATTTAGATCAGTCTGTGCATGCACCATCTAAGCCAGTGCAATCTGGATTAAGGTGAACTTGATTTCTTTCACATTCACTCAAGGCTGAATGCCATCATTCTGTATGGCAAACATGTACTACTAAAAATTTTAGAAGTAAACAAGATCTAGAGAAAAAAAGCTCGAAGTTGAGTAGATGAGTACATTTGTCTCCTTTCTTAGACTTAAATGTATTCAAATCCCTAAATCACATTATTTAATAATTTCTTCATCACCTATGCTTGTCTCTTGGAAATAACAAATGCTTAATCAGTGCTGATATAAATTGAACTGGAAAGTGTTTTTGTAGTAAATGCAGTTGATTCCCATTAAAATCTCCTTTGCTTGCTCCAACTTTCAGCTGTGTAGTGTGGACTGCTAATGAGTCACGTGTGTATTCCTCTCCAGAAGTTTGTTGTTGGCTGATGGAAACTACTTCTAGGGAGAGGCAGGTTATACTCTGTTTCTTCCCAAGGACCACTAGTAGCAAGTCTCTGATCATGGAAGACATAGCAACCTAGCATATTTAACACTGTAGTGCAATTCATGTACTGGAGCATTGTGCCTGGACTACACTTCCCCTGAACCGGCAACTTCACAGAGCTTCCCTCTCTTCCCTATCACTCAGATTGCTCTTGAAATTCTTCCTCCCTGCATCACTATCACAAATAATTCTGCAATGGTCCCTTTCTATGAAGCCAAATCTAATAATATGACATACCCAAATTTAAGGTAACAGACCACAATGGAAACATATGCCACCCAAATCATTTTTCTAGTGTAAATGAATTTCCCTGTATTTTCTAATATATTCATGCTTTCTAGTTTTGAGACTGGAATGGAGAAGAAATCCTACTCTCCCTTATTCCAGGCTTATTGGGACAGTAGGTCATAAGTTTTTCTTACCATCTCATGTGCCACCAAAATTTCATGAGTTTCTCTTTTTTTTTTCCCAAAAGAAAGAAGTCACTTTAAGATTAATGTATAGAGATATAAAAACTTATAAATTATAGCAAACTTACACAAAATTTCAGGGAATATGTGCAATGTTTTAAAGCCTCTGATATTTGGTTAAATATTTACTCTGCTGTTAGAATAAATGTGTATGCTGGCAAACAAAGTTCATATCCTGAGCCTTGCCTCTGCAATGGTATCTTTGCCTTCCCTTTCTTTCAGTGAATCGTGGGTCAACACGGCCCATCTTTTCCTCACGTGCAGTGAGTACCCCATACGTCACACTGCTTATACTGCAAGGAAAACATTGGGATCGGGTCCCTCTCTTTGGGAAGAAAAGAAAAAGGAATGAGGAAGGGAGAGGCAGATGGAGTGGATGGAAAAGTTTGACAGGAATGGAGGATGGCTGAGAATGAATTGTGCCAGGAAAGTTGATTCCTGGGGAAACTGAGACACAGCCCCTAATTGATGTACTGCAGAAAACGCCTTTCCTTATCTAGGGAGTCCCGCTTTGCTCGGGAGAACGTTAGACACTAGAAAACATCTTCCTTCGCCATGTTCATATACCATTTCTTAACTCATGTAAAAGAAAACTGAAGGAGACAGCTCCTCAGTTGTGAGAAGACTTGGTGTAGACACAGCTCTCCTACGGCTGAAGGCTGCAGAGAAAGGTCTGGTTGGCAAGCGCGGCGGCAACAGTGATTCTGCAGACAGCTCCTCTGGCTCTGCCCCTTGTGTGGCATTGTGATGCAGCTGGTGAGAGCTGTCGGCTTTTCTTCATTAGTGATTTTTAGTCTCTGCTCTGATAATGTAAAGGCAAATCTATTTTTATCCTCTTAGTTGTATATCGAATGACACCAGGCTCACCTTTCAGTACAACGAAAGGTATTATATTTCTCAGAATTATTGCTTTCCCTTTTTTTGCCCCATCTACACAGCACAAGGAGATAATCACAATAATCATATACTCCTTTAATGATATGGAAAGTTATTGGCTTTTCCTCCTTAGGTGGGTGAAGTTGAAGGGAGGCTCTCAGACTGCTGCAGAGCGATGCTCTGGTCCCCTCACATACCCGCTTGTGACACCCCACAGTCACCTGCCCATTATTCATTCTCTCTGCCCAGAAGATAAAATAACAAGCATTTTATCCTGTTGCTGTGCTCACTGGTACTCCAAAGGTGACATGCTGAGAAAATGTGACCTCTTCCAAGCTCCATGTTAGAAATTTCAGGAATCAGTCCCAGATCTTTCAAAATTTCATTCTCTCTAATAAGGGAGTTAAGGGATATGGAAAAAAGAAAAACACTACATCCCCCTGGGGAACAATATGTTTCCTCACATATATAATGTATACTTGGATTCCTCATCTTCTTTTAATACTTGGTGTGTGAGAAATACAACATGTGGCAATTTAAAGAACATACCCAGTATTATTTCCATGCAGTTTATTTCTGGTCTGGGAGTATCTCTAGGAATCTAGGGTAATAGTGTAGGAAGAGAGCTGAAAATCTTTTCCTTCACTAATTCTATAGTTGATCTAATTAGACAGGTCCTGTCAACCCTTACAATTTCTACATTAAAAAAAAAAAAACTAAATGTACCACCAAATTCTTTTAATCCCAG
>RJWM01048884.1:0-11125 GCA_004363535.1 Dasyprocta punctata
CCCGCCTCCCACCATTCTTCACATATTAATTATAATAGCTGACATTTATTGAGTGCTTCCTATGAGCCAGGAATTATCTTGAGTTCTGTAGATTCATTCATTCATTCACTCATTCATCCATCCAATAAGTGTTTGCTGAGCCCTTCCTCATGAGCCAGGTAGTGTTCCGGGGACTGGGGAGAGGGTAGTGAACAAAGCGGCTGTGACCCTCTCCTTGTTTGGAGTCCACACACACTCAGCTGGGAGGAGATAGACCTTAAGCAAATAAATCTATAACCTAGTACACAGGAGAGATGTGTTTAGGAAAGAAGGCAGAGTGAGGGTGAAGTCTTAGGGATTGTTAGTTTTTAAAGACGGCTTGGGAGAGTGACTTTTTTTTTTTTTTTTTTTTGCGGCATCAGGGTTCGAACTCACAACCTTATGCCTGCCAGACAGGCACTTAAGCCACTGAGCCAATCTCCCGGCCCTAGGTTTTTGAGGCAGGGTTGCACTATATAGCTCAGACCGGCCTTGTGCTCGAATTGTATAGCCCAAGCTGGCCTATAACTCACAATGCTCCTCCTACCTCAGCCTCCCGAGTGCTGGGATTAAAGGCATGCGCCACCACACCTGGCTCCCAGGAGAGTGACTTTGAACAGAGATCCAAAGGAAAGGAAGAAGGGAGTCACGTGGCTATCTAAGGAAAGGGCGTTCCAAGCCAGAGAGTGGAACAGTAAATGCAAAGGCCTGAGGTGGGGACTTGCTGTGAGAAACAGAGAGACCATAGCGGTGGGAGCAGGAGGGAGCGGGGTGCCATGGGAGGAGGTGAGGGCACGCAGTACACAGTCGCTGTGGAAAGGGGGTGAGAACTTACAGTGAGTACTGTGAGGTTCTTCGCCTTCCAGCTGAGGTGACTGAGATGCAGAGAGGCGCCCAGGGTCACATACCTCGCACGTGGCAGAAATGGGATTGAAGTTCAAACCCCGAGACCCTGAGCAAGCTCCAGGGCCTGGTTGAGACTGTCTCCCTTTGCAAGTGTGTTTCTGGTAGGAGTTTTTGTACAACCAGAAGGTGAGCTCTTTGCGGTCTGAGCAGGGACTCTGCTACTATTCCAGAGGGAGTTAATCTCCTGCCCTTAAAAATCCATCAGCCCTGCTCGCTGTGAACCGAGTGTGAGGGGTGGAGTGTAAGGGGGCACATGTGTCCAGGCAGAAGGCATCGGGACGTGGATTCAGATTCTACCTCCAGCCCTCATTAGCTGTGTGACTGTTGCTGGGTCCTCTGCCTGGCCCTGATCATCCCTACTGCAGGATGTGGGGAAGGATCTGGAGCCATTTGCGTAGCACCTGACTCCTGTGGGTGCTCAGTAGCAGGAAGTGCTATTGTCACATCTCATCTGTCGAGTAGCTGTACTGACACCTCCTTTCCAGAAATCAGACATAATGCTTAGGAGGAACCTGGCACACAGTAGATGCCAATAAGTAAACATCAGAGAATATTATTATCCTACAAGAGGTCTTTATTGCTGCCCTCCCTCCCGCCTCTCTTCTGCTTACTTGCCCTAGACCTGAGATTCCACTATTAGAGATTCATTCTTTGGGATAGATGCTCACCTCTTAGAACCTCTGTTTATCCATCCATCTTTGGACAAGCACTTTTAGCTCTAAAACTCTAATGAAACCCAAGTCTCTCTTTTTGAATGCATATACCCTAGGATGTGGAACTGGTGCATTAGGTACTGGGACCTTTGTCTCCACAGGCAATCGTAAGAGACAGAAAGAGGAACCAGAATTTGTCAGGGAGGGACACCTCTGTATGCTGTCTGCCCAGGCCAGGCTCCCAGAACAGGTGATGGTAGGGCCAACAGAGGCGTGAGCTCACCAGGAAGGACCAGGCGCCACAGGCAGATCAGAGAGGAACAGTGAGCTGATAGCCACATTCCTTCCGTGGGCAGCTGGTGGAGCAGGTGGGCCAGGCACAAGCCAGAGAGGGATTTGCCTGTCAGTGGGGGGTTTTAGGAGGGTTTCCTGAGCCTGAGCATTGTCTCTGAGTTTGGGACGAACAGAAGGAGAACCTTCCATAAACCATTCAGCCACTACGTGCTAGGGACCTTGGAGCTGTGGGCCACTGACTCCGGTGTACAGAATGATGATGGCCAAAGAATCATTACCTTGAATGCTGTTGTGTGTGAAGTACCTACTGTGTACCAAGTGCTGTGCTTAGACGCTTACAGGAGTACCTGGCGCATACTGGGTACTCAAGCTGTGTTTAATATCATCGTTATTTTATTGCTTATTTATTATTATTATCCTTAGGTGTCAGGGATTGAGCCCAGGGCTTTGTGCCTACTAAACATACGCTATACCTCCAAGCTCCTTCCCTTAGGCTTATTTTGAATTTTTTTAAAGCTTTGGATTGTATCTGTAGTGTCTTGGCGGAGATGTGTGTGAACACAGTCGCTAACATCTAGGGAGGAGGCATATGGGGGTTGTCGACACCTGGACCCTCTGGGGCCTGACCAGTTCTCAGCCCCGCTCCCCAATTCCCCACCCCACCCCCACCTCCTCCTCCCACTGCACGGTGGACAGCGTGGTTCTGTCTCTCGTGACCTTCCCTGTGTGGCTTCCTTCGGAGCTGTGCTCTCCTTCCTATGGTTGCTGAAGGCTACAGTTTCATTGTTGTGTTTTGAACTTGATGTGAAGGAGATCGTGCAGGCTGTGCCCTTGGGAATCCAGGTGCTTTTGTGTGACAGGAGGTTTGCCAGGGTCCACCCGAGTCTGCGTTTGTAACTTGAGCTTGCTCCTTCTTGTTGCTGAAATGGTTAGCCGTCAATACCACCGTTTTTATTTTCTCTCCAGATAGCATTTCACACAGCACTGCTGATACTTCAGGGAGGTGGGGATTTTTGAGATCTCCACTTCCCAATGGGAGATGAAGGTTCTTAGGAGCTGGCTCATAAACACCTGATTTTAGAGCCTGTGCCCTTAGTCACTCCATAGTGTTGGCCCCAAGTGGAGGAAAAAAAGGGAACAGAGAGGTTGAGTAACTTGCCCAGGGTTGCCCAGCAAGGTCATGCTAGTGCTGCCTCCCAGGCCCTCAGTGCTGTATTATCCTTCACAGCCATGGGTGGCGAGTGGCTCTGTGGCCACTGGAGGCTGATTTCTCCATCATCCCCAGTCCCCACACACTTTTAGGCCACCCAAAGATGTTTTGATTTTTTTTTAAACCAGAAGGAAGAAACCCAGTATTATAATAATGAGTATTAACGGTGAATCCAGCCTGGCCTATGTTCATCTTGAGGTGTAGTCCTAGCCTAGCCATGGAGGGAGGGGCTTGCAAAGTGACGGTTGCTGGAGCTCAGGGACCCACTGTGTCCCTGGGTCAGCCCCGTCTCCATCTCCTGCAGGAACCAAGGATTGATGGGGCAAGCGGGCCGGGCAGGGCAGCCTCGGTGCCGGGGGACCCGGGAGAGGCTGGGCCACTTCCGGGAGTGCCTGTGCCCTGCGGTTCACAGCCTCCTCTTCATCTCGCACGTCGGAGGCTCTACCCAGCACGCCCCTCCAAAGCCTCCCTGGATGGCGGGACGGCCCAGGGCCTGGGATCCCGCAGGGTGATCGAGTGGCTCCCTAGTGGCTCCTGTCTGTGGTTTACAGGGTGAAGCAACGGCCTTGAGCCCGGAAATAGCTGTAATTGCACTTCCGCGCGGTGCCAGCACAGCCACTGACTTCGCCTCCTGTTCCGGGTTCCCCACGTTCCGCCTCCTAAACATGCTCTCCTGACCTGCATGTGCTGTTGTCCTTACTTATAACTTAATTCTTAAAATTCTCTTTCCATCCTCCCCTCCGCTTTTTATACTACAAAAAAATTATTTTAAGAGAATTTTTATACTTAAACACATGTTTAAAGAGGAAATATTGATTACATTTGTGACAGTAAATAATAATAGTTGCGATTAATCCATCTGTGCCGTGACAAGCACTCTCTTGGCCCTTTATACATGTAGACTCAGTGGACCCTGATTTAGGTGCTGTCATGAGGAAATTGAAGCTCAGAGAGGTTAAACCTCCTCCTTGAGGTCACACAGTTTGTGAATGGCAGAGCAGGGATTTGAACCCATACGTCACACTTAGGGCTTAGATTTCCTGCACCAGTTCGTCTGCTCTACAAGGGCAGAGGTTTTGATTTGTGCATCTCTGGGGCTAAATCAGTGCCTGGCACACAATAAGATTCAATCAATATTTGTTGAATAAAGGAATGATTAGCCAGGGATTTAGCTCAGTGGTCTAAGCACCTGCCTGGCAGGCACGAGGTTGTGAGTTCGATCCCTGGTCCAAAAAAAAAAACCAAAAAATGAATGATTAGATGTCAATCAATTGCGATATTTAGAAAATAGTCAGAAAAATACAGTGGAAATGAATCTGGCCAGGTATTGTCACCTGGCCCCTAAGGTGCTGAGAATGAAGCCTGTGTTCTTTATTCAAAGGTGAAACTCATGTTAGAGACATAGTAATGATGTGCTAGTGTCCCATGGAGACTTGCTCCTTGGTAATTTAGAAAAATTGCAAGAGAGACAAAAACAGTTAATTTTCTCCTCCTGCAAAATACACATATATTGAGGGTTAAACCCTGGACCTTCACACTGAGCTACACCCCCAGCCCTTTTTTATTTTGAGACAGGGTCTTGCTAAGTCTGAAAGTTGCCTAGGCTGGGCTCAAACTTATGATCCTCCTACGTCAGCTTCCTAGAGTGCTGGAAATACAAGTGTGTATGACCACACCTGGGTCAATTTTATATTTATGTGTATATATATATATATATATACTTTTTTTTTTTGGTACCAGGGATTGAACTCACAACCTTGCGCTTGCCAGGTAGTCACTTATGCCACTGAGCTAAATCCCCAGCCCCAATTATATTTTTTAGTAGTTTTATTTTGATAAATTCACATACTGCACTATTCAATCCTTTTAGCATATTCATTGAATTGCACAATTGTCACCGAGTCTAATTTTATTTATTTTTTATTTTTTTGTAGCACCAGGGATGGAACTCACAACCTTGCACCTGCCAGACAGGCACTTAAGCCACTGAGCCAAACTTCCAGCCCTAGTTTTTTGAGGCAGGGTCGCACTATGTAGCTCAGGCCGGCCTTGCGCTCGAGTTGTAGCCCAAGCCGGCCTCCAACTCACAACACTCCTCCTACCTCAGCCTCCCAAGTGCTGGGATTAAAGGCATGCGCTACCATGCCCAGTTCTGAGTCTAATTTTGTAACATTTTTGTCCCCCTCCAAAGACACCTTGTCCCCATCAGTAGTCACTCCTTTTTCCACTGACCCCTCCAGCCCTAAGCAGTGAACACTTTTTTTCTGTTTCTGAGGATTTGCCTATTCGAGCCATTTCATATAAACAGAGTCACTCAGGACATGGTCTTCTGCAGCTGGCTCCTTTCCCTCAGCAGAATGTCTGCGAGGCCACCACTGTGTGACTTGGTCTATACTGAGGCCAGTATTTAGTGTGCCCTCCTGGGCCCCTGCAGAGCCCCCTCCCAGAGGAGCCCCACTGCAGGAGCACTGCTGTAAGGAAGCCAGGACTCCAGAGAGACTGCGGCCCAATCCCTGGGTAGGGAGGACATCCATCCGTCCTTGGAGCTGGGCAGGAATGGCCCAAATGTTGCTGCTACTCAATCCTCCATCCTGAATCAGGGCTCTGGGTGCTCCCGGGAGTGAGGATGGGTCACTGGGTCAGCGTTTCAGCAGCACCTGTGTGTGCCCGTTGGGGGCAAGGGGCTGGGCCAAGGAAGGACAGAGGAGCAGAGCAGCCAGAAGGCCAGCAAGGGGCTGTTGGACTCCAGGACGTGTTCCTCAGCATGGCAGCCCCTGCCTCCAGCAGCTCCACACTTGTGTAATGTGTGCGTCCCGGTGTGTGTGTGTACCGGGGTGTGTGTGTGTGTTTGCAAAGCGAACCCTAAGTGCCAGACAATTTCCCAGGCTCTGTAGCAGATACTTTTTGGAGTCTCTTGTAGCTATCCTTTTTGAAGTCCCTAAAGAGTCTCTGTCTTCCTTTTTTTTTTTTTTTTTTTTTTGTGGCACGGGGGATCAAACTCACAACTTCGTGCCTGTCAGGCAGGCACTTAGGCCACTGAGCCAAATTCCTGGCCCTAGTTTTTTTTTTTTTCCGGCACCAGGGATCAAACTCACAACTTCATGCCTGCCAAACTCCTGGCCCTACTTTTTTGAGGCAGGTTCACACTATGTAGCTCGGTCTGGCCTTGCACTTGCGTTGTAGCCCAAGCCGGCCTCGAACTCACAACACTCCTCCTACCTCAGCCTCCCGAGTGCTGGGATTAAAGATGTGCACCACCACGCCCGGCACTGTTTTACTTTTTATTTATTTTGCTTTTTGCAGTGCTAGGGATTCAGCCCAGGGCCTGGCACATGCTAGGCAGGTGCTCCATCACTGAGCTACACTCCCAGCCACACCCTTCCCTGCTTTAATCCTCTCAAGGCATTGTGAGGTAGGTCATCTCTTTCCCCAGTTACAGATGAGGAAAATGAGGCTCAGGAGAGGCAAGCGACGTGCCTGAGGTCTGTGTTTGGGATGCTGGAGTGGGGATTTGGAGTGGACTCTGAGGCCTGTGCTGTTAACCAAGGGGGAAGGTAAGGATTGTGATGGGAACGACTTGATTACGGGGCAGCTCTTGGGTACCATGAAGATGGACGTTTATCTTGGGTGTCCCCTGGGGTGTGTTGCAAGAGCTTGGGACAGGAGCCAGGGAATCTGCTGGGGAGGCAGAGGTGTCTATACCCGGTTAATAACTGAAAAAAAGAAAGATGAGAAGTGTGTTGAGGTTGACAGTGGGGTGTTTTAGAGCCTTGCCCCACACCTAAGGACCCCAAGTCTTTATATTAATCAAGGCCTTTTGGGATATGAGTGACAAAACACAGCCTGTTTTAGTAAAAAGGGGAATTTATTGATTTATATAATTAAAATCTCCAGGACAGGATGGCCTTCAGGTATAGCTGGATTCAGGGACTGGAAAGCGGAAGCTGTGGTGTCGCTATGGTCTGGCCATGGTCCCCTCTGTGTTGGCTTCATTCTTTAGATAGGCACCTGTGGTGATCTGGATGCTGCCAGCTGCTCTGGGCTTTCTTCCCCAGCTCAGCACCGCTATCAGGAAGAGAGCATCTTCTAGTGGCCGTGGCCTCTGTGAACGTCTTGGGGTTTCTGTTTATTGACCTGTCGTCACTCTCGTACCCCTTGTTCATATGCCTGAACCGGTGGAGGCTGGGGTGAGGGATATGCAGCTCCGATTGACTGGGGGGAGGGCCAGGTGTGCATCCTAGGAACGGGAGGAGGGGTCTGTCCTACTCAACCCCGTGGAGCAAGAGTGGGGAAGGGATGATTCCCCACGGAAGAGTCAGGATGCTGCTGGGAAGATTCCAGATGACAGTTATCTTCCCCATGGGAGGTCAAAGGGCCACCAGCCATGCATCTGGCTTTGCTGTCAACTTTCTGTGTGATTTTTTTTTTCTTTTGAGACAGGGTCTCATTATTCAAGGCTAGCCTTGAATTTGTGGCAATCCTCCTACCTCAGCCTCCCAAGTGCTAGGATTACAGGCATGCACCACCTCGCCTAGCTGCTGTGTGATTTTTTAAAAAGTAGTACTGAGGGTTGAAGCCAGGTATTTGTGCTGAGCTACATCGCTGGCCCCCGGCATTTTAGTTTTCATTTTGAAACGCAGTCTTGCTAAGTTGCCAGGTTGAAGTGCTGAGATTACAGGCATGTGCTACGGTGCCTGGTTTGCTGTGTGGTCTTGAGTAGGTCACTTCCCTTCTCTAAGCCTCAGTTTCCCCTTCTGAATAGTGCTGATCTCTGAGGACTCATTTGGCTCTGAGCTTCTGAGGCCAATAGACTGCGTCCAGTTAACCACCAAGCACTCGAGTGTGACAGGTCTGAGCCTGGGAATGCGTGGCCTTCACTTGCCCTGGGGATGAACCTGGGACTGGACATCCAGCCCCCTGTTCCTGCCCATTCCAGCAGGGTACAGCCTGTGACAGTGGGAAGGAGGGGCTCCAAGGAGGATTCTTTGCACATCCCCAGCATTCTCCATCTATAATTGGCTCCAAATGAAATGATCTCATCCCTGAACACCGAGGAAGAAAGACTGAGGGGGTGAAGTAGCTCACCGGTGGCAGCTGACACAGTTTGTGACTAACCTGCCTCCTGGGATGCAGGGAGGGACAGTCCACTCTCTTGAAGACAATGCAAAGAATTAAAAGCAATATCTCGCTCCGTGAATTGAGGCAGCTGCACTTCTTGGGCCTTTGGGAGTGGCCCCCAGCATTCTTCATTGGGTCCAAACCAGGTATCTTCTGACCATTGCTCGCAAGTCAGCCTGACCCACGCCATTAACATGTTCCAAACCTTCCCGGCAAAGCCTGGCAGGGGAGGCAGTGAGCTGGCCAGTCCCTCCAGTGCTTTGGCCCATCTGGATTCTTGGTTGGATTTGGGGCTGGCTGAAGCTCGTTTAAATGCCCATACATTAATTTTGAAAGATGAGCTCCTAATCAACTTTCATGAAGCTTGTCATAGCACCATCTGTTTGGCGTTTGTCACTATTGCATTACATAAGAGGAAAGACATTTTTAAAGAATGCGGCTACATTTAGTAATTGGATTCCCAGAGAGGAGCCACGCTGGGGCGGATGGCGCTGTGATTCAGAAATGCCACAGGCTCTTCCTCCAGGGGATGGTGGCCTCCCCAAATCCCGCATGGTCCTGGCAGACACCTGAGCACATCCCTACTTGGGAAAAAGCCCGGGGAGGATTCTCCTCTTGCCTTGCGCCCTCTCTGTTCCCCTTGCTCTCCCTTGGGACTCCAGGCCAACTTTCTCCACTGCCAGCGATAACCTGAAGACCACACTTCCCAAAGCCCAAGTTTCCTGGCTGCAAAGACCATGTCCCCGATCACCTTGCTGCATGCTCCAAAGGGAAACTGAGCCTCAAGTTTCCCCATCAGAACAGTGACGCTCTGTAAGGGCTCATCCAGCTTCTGGGATGCCAGGACCCTAATAGCACAGGCTCGAGGGCATCCACGCCTATAGTGCCTGCCCTTGGTGAGTGCTTCATCAGTATTAGCCGTTTTCTAAAGCTACATCTGATGAGAGTGAGTGCCAAGTTCATGTTCACATTCCTTCCATTCCCCTCCCTCCCATTTGATTCGACAAGTATTGAGGAAGTGCCCAGGTGGGAAACCGTGCCGGCCTCATAGAGGCCACATGCATGTGCCACCTGGGCGTCGGCCAAGGGCCGCAGGCTCGGGAGGGTCCTGCACTTGGTTCAGTGTTAAGGTTGAAACTCTTGATTTTGGAACAAGTGACCCTGCATTTTTGTTTGGTCCTGCAAATTTTTTCAGCTCCTCCCTCCTTGGGGTCTGGAAGGATGCTGGGTTTAAAGTGACTGCTGGATTGTGAAAATAACTGTCAAGTCCATGTTTGAAACTGGGAGAGTTCACGTAAAATCCTGGCTTGTTCTGGAGAATGAGAGCCTCTTGCCGTTGTGAGTCTGTGCTCTCACGTGCTGCCACAAGCGCTGCTGCCAGTGCCTGCTGTCCCCACCAGTCCTCGGGACTCGGAGCCAAGGCCCTCTGTTCATCTGCAGGGCACCCAGCCTGGTGGCCGGGGGCATGGACTTCGCAGCCAGGGGGGTGCTCGACTTGTCCATCAGCAGTCACAGCTGTTTGCCATCGTTTTCCATCAGTGAAATGGAATCGGTGGTAATAACAGCAACCTCTCAGGGCTGTGAAGATTGAACTAGTTCCTGTATGAAAAGCATCTGGAACATGTGGCATTGTTACTGTTATTTTTTTGCTCACTTCTGGTGTAGTAGCTTGGACAAGTTTGGGAGTGAACCCTCCAGAAGCTGCAAGCTGGACCTATAGCAAGTGGTTGTGAGGCCATCTCCTGCCATCGTGAGCAACATCTCTGGTCAGTCTTCGCTTTCCCTGCCTTTACCTGTCCTGCCAGAGTTCACACTTTAGGCTTGACCTTCTAAAATTATAAACACCATTTTGAGGGAAAGGCCTTTTGTTCTTGAATAGGCCAAGTCACTCCTGCCTCAGGGCCTTTGTATATGCTATACTTGCTTTCTAGGCTACTTTCCCTTTAACTTTGCCTATCCGTGCATTTTGATCCAGTTCTCAGAAAGGTTTTCTCTACTCACTTTAAGACAAGCAGCCCATGACTTGTTCATACACATTTCCTTATATTATTTTCTCCCCAGAATTTGTTGTCTGTCTCCTGGAGGGCGTGGTCTATCATCCTGGTCACCGCTTTATCCCCTGCACCTAGACTATTGACTGGCACATGGTAGCTGCCTCTGAATTATTTGTTGAATGAAGAAAGAAAAGGAGGGAAGGAAGGAAGAAACTCATTAACTCCTCATGACCCCCCTGTAAAGCAGGAACAAGAGACCTGAGTCATGGAGAAGGGGGTGCTCTACAGCCAAGAGGCAGCGCGGGAGGAGGGGGGATCTAGGTTTTCTGCTTCTATTCATCTGTCACCCCTCCCTGCAGTCAGAAGCGAGGTAGACCATCAGCTTGCCAGCCACCCAGGAGGGGTCAAGGGCAGAATGAGGCCTGGAAACCGCTTCTGAGAACGGTAAGTCAGCCAGCCAGGCAACCAGGCAGCGGAAGGCGACTGTTTACAGGGACTGGCGGCCATTGCCATGACAACCGGTCAGCCTACAGCTTCCTGCGTCATTAGGGACACAGGTTTGTGCTTCGCTGGGATGCGTGAGGACAATGGTAGGGGACAGGGCACCGGCGAAGGGAGGGGACAGCGTACACCCATGCCAGGGAAAGAGAATTCTCATTTTTTTTTTCTTTTTTAATCTAGCACTGGGGATTGAATCTAGGGCCTTCACACTGAGCTACATCCCCAAAGCTTCTTTTTTTTTCTTTTTAATTTTTAATTTTGAGACAGGATCTCATTAAATCACTAAGTTGCCCAAGCTAGGTTTGAACTTGTAATTCTTCCACCGCAGCCTTCCATAGTTCAGGGATTACAGGCATGTGTCACCGTGCCGGACTGGGAATTTTCAGTCCTGCAAGTTGCCAGAAGACTGAAAGGGCCTAATGCAGCTACTT
>RJWM01048885.1:0-11341 GCA_004363535.1 Dasyprocta punctata
TTAATTATACATTATCATTATATATTACATACAGTAATATATGATATATAGCATTAATATATTATAATGAGTAGCTGTATATTAAAGAAAAGCAAAGCTAATGTATTATTGTAGGTTATGAAACCTAAAGTTGGATAAATGTATCAGTTCTACCAAGATTTTTAAAAAACTAAGTATCAATTTTCACATAACTATTTTGGTCTGAAATATCACACTAAAAAATTCACCATCAATGGTCAAAAAACAGATAAAGAAATTCTGTTCCTGCCAAACAATTCCTTTAGGGGCAAGCAATTAGAAGATAAAACCTTTTTCCCTTCTTCTGTTCTCCTTTATGGATTGATAATTAATTTTTTTTCAGCAGTCAAGTTGAAGTATTAAAACAGTGGTGATAAACCCATAGCATATGTATTATTTGTTTTTCTTTTAAGACAAAAGATGTAAATATATGGATTGCTTTTTCTAAACTAAAGCTAAACTAAAACTTCAGTATTTGGGTTTAATTGCAGTGTTGGGGCTTTGGGATAAGTAAGTGGATTCTGGGTGCAATTTGGGCACTCAACAGTTTGTCATCACTATGTTAGAATGGAAAAGAAACAACGTTTTATCTACTTAAAAAAAGTGATGGCCACTGTATTCTCTCTTACATGGTACCCTGCCATTATGCTGTAGGGCATGTTTCTTTCCCTGCTTTTACTTGCCCAAGCTCACTTTACAGAGCCTGTTTCTTTTCCTACTTTCAATAAAACTTTGCTTTAGTTATAAAACAAAAACAAAGCAACAACAAAGAAAGCAAGTTATTATTATTATTATCATTTTATATCTATTGATAAAAGATGAGACAAGATAGAGTATATTCTTCCTTTCCTAAATTCCTTTGCTTTTAATAAATAAGTTAGCCTGGTTCCCACCCATGCGTCACATAGATATAACGCCTCTTCCACGCTTTTTCAGTAACTTCCAAAAGATGCTGGTCCCAACTATTTTCTAGTTTTCAAATATGTAAAAGAAGTTTTTCATTAGACACGGAGTTTTGACTTTAAGCTGTGAGCAATTGGGAAGAGTTTATAAGAAGCATGCCGTTAATTGTTACCTACAACACTCAGAAGTGGGTGACGTGCTGGTTTAATTCCTATCAGGACACACACGCCTTGTCATGCGTGAGGGTGAGGTGACTGCAGAATCTCTTTGGGGGCGTGCGGCCACACGTGGTAATCTCTGTAGCCTACCCTTCTAGGGGCGCTATCTTTCCAGTCTGAATTCCAACCCACCTGAAGAAATTGTCTTATTTTGAATACAGAGAGCTTTTCCTCCCAAAGGAAGCCCATCATTTAGAGAAAACTGCACTGCTGAAGATCATTTCTTTTCCTTCTCCTCCTCTCTGACGCTGGAGAGCGTGACCTCCCATTATCACCAGTCTACTCCTGACCCCCTGTGCAACTGCGTTTTAAGAAGAGCATCCTCTGGAGATTGCTTGTTAACCTTTCTGCACAGAGCTTACAGAGTGTATAAGCTAAACATCTACTACCACCTTCTTTCATTATTAACCTGGGTAATATCATTACATCTGTACTGGAAACATTCTTGCATAAAGTTAGTTTAATTAAAAGGAGACGTTTGAGGTTCTATTGGTTATATTCATAATATGAAACATTTTATTCTAACAAATATTAAATGGGGAAAGATGGCCTATTCAGTGAGTGATGATGAAACAATTCATCATTTGTTTGCAAAAATAAATTAATTCCTATCTTAGGTCTTACACATATCAGTAACATTGGGACACACTATGCAATGTAGAATGACAATGATATCATTGAGGTCATACTATGTGTCAGTTGTGTGTTACCTGGGACTCTTCACATCACCCAGGCTGACAGAACCACCATTGGCACAGAGAGAGCTGCTCAGGCTAGAGAAACAGAGATAGGAAAAGTCTTGTGCTGGACATTTATACCCCAACTTGAACTTGAGAGTCACAGACACTAATCTTCATTGTATGACCTTGAACCAACTTGGCTCCATCCACAAGAGAATTGGAACATAAAGTCTCACTATGTGCCTTAAAGGGAGGATCTGAATGTATTTGTTGAAGCAAGTATTAGGCTCACTTTGTATACCAGAGCAAAACAGTATGTAAGATCAGTTCCAGATGAAGTAAAACAGGAAAATGTCTTTAGGACCTCTGAGAGATTTTTTTAAAAAATGACACTAAAAAGTCCATGCTAACAGGAATACAATGGATATATATGACTATATTAAACATTTAAATTTCTGTAAATAAAATGCCCACTCTTAAAGACCCATAACTAGAGATCCATTGACTAGCTTAACCAAAGTCTTCCCCAAAACACCTACCAATGTGAGATAAAATCCTGTGTTTTGCTGAGATGGCAAGAAATTATTCTCAAGAAGCCAAAAATGAAATCAGATACTAAAAATAAGAAAAGCAAGTTAAAACTCACCCAGCAGAGGAATGGCACTAAACACAAGGTTCTCCAGAGGTCATCCACTACACCTTGTTCAGACAGGGCGCTGGTGTTTGTAACTGCACAGAGAGGAGAAGATGCATCGTGGAGAATCCCGTAGAAAGCTGGGAAGCCAGAGAGAGGACAGTGCAAGCAGGAGGAGAACCCTTTGCTCTAAGGGAAGATCCATAGAAAATTTCCTGTGCCTGCATACTGGATGTAGGATGATTGGAAAAAACAGAGGAAAACTAATGACTCTTGGTCAGCAGTTAGTAGTCCAATAATGTACTGCCCATATTCATATGAACTGAGTTGATCTGTACTGTGCTAGTTTAACCATTCTGCTGAAAATGATTGAAAGTTATTTTAAATATAACAAACTGTTTCTAAAGGCATCAAAGACCTCATAAGTAATAAGTAATAAACAGACTAAAATGTGTGAGGGCAAGCACCCCAAAAAGTAAGTAGAACCCTAAAGCTGCTTTTACTCTGGACAGCTTAGTGTGCCAGCTCAATGTAATATCGGTGCTCTGTTTTGATTTGTTTGTTTTGCTTTGGTACTTGGGATTGAACCTCGAACCTCTGCAATGAGCTATATCCGCAGCCCTATCTTTATTCTTTATTATGTTACAGGGTCTCATGAAGGTCACTAAGTGGCCCAGGCTGGGCTCGAACTTGACAACCGCCTGCCTCAGTCTTGCAGAGTGCTGAGATTACAGGCGTGCACTGGTGCTCTGTTTTTAATGTTCTCATGGGCACTGCGGGAACTGTAGGCAGATTACATCACTGTAAAGATGAAGATTGAAGAGTTGGCTGATTTGTAGTAGTGGAAACCCAAGTCAGTCCCTCCCACCCTCTATCTCAAATTTCGCACCACTTGTAGGTGACTGCTGGCTGACTCATGTTATTGCTGCAGGACATAAAAGGCAGAACCCCTCCCAGAAATTGGTAAGCACTTGCATACACTTTAATAGCAGCGCAGAGCCAGGACCCCAGAGGACAATGCTTTAAGTGAGAAAAAGAAAATCCACCGAGCTAGAAGTAGGTTGCCCTTCTGGAACTTTGGGATTTCATATGCCTCTTACATTTGAATCCTTTCCTAGATTTGGAATTTGTTCTGCTGTGATTTCAGTGACTATATTTTTAAATAACTTTTGAGTCATCTTGTGATTTTTCTTTTATTCTTATAATTCTGAGGCTTTCTTGGTCATTTAGCTTGCATGGTATTTTGTCATTTTGGGATAACATGGAGTGCGTGATCTATGACATTCAACTTCTTTCCCAAGTCTAGGGAAAAGAATTCAATAGCCATGACCAGCAAAGAGCCTCTCCATGACAAATTATGATCAAAATTTCAGAAATTCAACCAAAGGAAAGAATACTAAAAGCTGTTAGAAAAAATAGCAAGTAACCTCTACAAGCAAGCCTAGGAGAATAATGTGGGTTTCACAGTACAATCCTCAAAGGACAAGAGAGCCTGGAGTAAAAACTTTTAATCCCTAGAATATCATCAACTCCGCCTTCTATCTCCTTGAAAATTGGTGGAGAAGTAAAAACTTTTCATGACAGACAAATCCTAATATGTGATCAGTAAACTAACATTGGAAAAAGATATGTAAAGGGATTCTAGATCGACATGGGAAGGGCAGGAACACCAGAGGGCTAATAGAAAAGTGTATATTTATTTATTTATTTGCTTATTTTTTGCAGAACCAGGGATCGAACTCATAACCTTGTGCCTGCCAGACAGACGCTAAAACCACTGAGCCAAACTCCCAGCCTGAAAAGTGTATATTTAACTAGGAGGACAGTAAAGCAAAAGAGAAAAAAAAAAATAAAGGAATTAGCACTGGAAAATTACTGCAATGTCAGGTTTCAGGAAATACCTTTCAGTAATAACTCTCAATGCTAATAGTCTTAATTCCTCAACCAGAAGACACATAATGACAGATTTCGCACACACACACAAAATAAATAAAATGCAACTATACATTGCCTGCAGGAGATGCACCTCATGCAAAAATAAGAACACGAAAAACAATCGCAGTCACCATAGGCTCAGAAAATTAAACAGCTAGGAATTAATCTACCCAAGGAAGTGAAAGAACTCTGTAACAGAAACTATAGTACTCTGAAAAAAGAGATTGAAAAGGATAACAAAAAATGGAAAGACAGTCTCTGTTTTCCTTGATAGGCAAAATTGATATTTTTAGAATGGCCCTATTACCAAAAATGATATATAGATTTAGTTCAATCCCAACCAAAATACCAACAGCATTCTTCACAGAAACAGGAAAAGTATCTTAAAGTTTACAGGGAACCAGCAGAGACCCAGAATAGAAAAGTGATCCTGGGCAACAGGAACAAAGTGAGAAGCATCCCAGTCCTGGATTTCAAGCTATATGACAAAGCTACAATAATGAAAACAGTATTTTCCTGACACACAAAGAGATTGTGGATCAACGGAATAGAATTAAGAATGCAGAAGCAATCCCAAGCACATTCAGTCATCTGATCTACAACAAAGAGGCCAAAAACACATGTTGGAGAAATGTTAGCATTTCTTTTTAAATTCTGCTAAGAAATCTAGTTATTCACATACAAAAAAATGAATACAGACCCATATCTGTACTAAAATCAAAACCTGTCAAAGACCTGAATATGCAAACAGAAACACGTACTTTACTGAGAGATAAAATAAGTAAAATTCTTGAAGACATGGGCACAAGCAAAATCTTTTAGAACCTCTACTACAACAACCAACAAACAGGATCACATCAAACTAAAAAAACTTCTGCATTGCAAAGAAAATACACAACAGAGTTAAGAGACAACCTACAGAATAGGAAAGTGTTTTGCAGCTACTCCACAGAGGGCTAATAGCTAGAAAATATAAAAACAAAACAAAAAAAAAATAAAAAAGGAAAACACCTAATTAAAATGGGAAATTAAAGTAGACAGACACTTCTGAAAAGGAGTATAAATGGTCAATGGGTACATGAATAGAACATTCAGCACCTCTGGCTGCTAGGGAAATGCAAACCAAAACAACTCTGAGATTTCACTTTATTCCCAAATTTTATCATCACAAACACAAAAACAGCAAATTTTGGTGAGGTTATAGGGAAAAGGGAAAGTTTCTGCTTAGTTGGTGGGAATGTAAACTAGTATAACTATTCTGAATATTAGTATGGAGATGTCTCAAAAAGCTAACATAAACATTCTATTTGACCCAGTTATACCTTCTCTAGGTATCTCCCTGAAAGAGCTAAAGACATCATATTACAGTGGTGTTACTTGTACACCGATGTTTATGGCAGCACAATTTGTGAGAGTTAAAATACAGGAAAAGTCTGTATGCCCATCAACAGATTAATAAATAAAAATAATGTGGTATACATACATTAAGGAGCACTATGCAGTCATAAGTAAAGATAAACTTCAGTCACTTGAAGGAAAATGAATCCACATTGAGTCCATAATGCTCAGGGAAGTAGAACTGACACAGAATATTAAGTGTCACATATTTTCTTTTATATACAAAAACCAAAGTGTAAGTAATTTAAAGTGCAAACTAAAAGAAAGATAAAGGAAAGAGGGAAGTAGTCTCCATACAAATGAGAATGGTTTTGGGTTTGGGAGGAGATAAGAAGGGAAAGGAAGGAGAAGTAAGGAAAAGATCAAGATGTGGTATGTCCATGGGCCAGTACCTCATGGTGAACATGTTCATTATGTATTGCAAACATCTTCCAATAAAAATTATTGCATGATGGTTAAAAAAGATTTTATGAAGTCCAGTGTAAAAGCAAAACCAAACCAAAGCAACTCCCACCCTCCAGTGATTTGAAGGAGGACAGCTGACCCAGCAGGTGCTTGTGCGTTCGCATCTGCACCCTGATTTTCACATGTGGGAGGGGAGGGTGGTGGAACAAGGACTTCTGCAGCTCAGAGGAGCCTCTTCAGCATCTCACACCGAAGAGGGCCCAGAGGAGTGCTACGGATGTGACTGCTCTCGAAGAAGGTGAGATCATTTAGACAATGGCATCATCGCAAATTCACAAAGGCCGTCTGACATTCAGATTGCTTCTTTTATTTCTATGCAAGATATTAATTCCTCACGGAGAGGATCGCTTTTTAGAGTTTCCTCACTACGGTGATACTCAAAATCAGCTGTTGAGTTGCAATAGTACCGAGAGGGCAGGATGTGCTTATTTTTTAAATTCAAGTTTCTTTTTTAAATCCTCCTCTCATTTCCATCGTACAGGATTATGGATTTTAAAGAACACTCGGCATGGGAGTCACCTGGACAGCTCCTGACAGCACAAGAGGCTATAGTTGCCCGTTGAGAGCAGAACCTGGGGAAACCCATCTTGACAAGTGTCCAGGAGCCGCCGTGCTTCTGTCCACGATCCCACTTTGGTGAATCCCGGCCATTACTTCTCATTTTTTGTTTCGCCAGGACTTGACCTGCTTAAGGTTTACTGTGTAATGCTACACCGCCTCATCATCCCAATTCTATTAGTTGTACGGTGCACTTAGCAGCAATTAAGGTCCCTTAGATCAACCTTCATAATGACTTTTGCTGTGAAACTGAGCTATTTAGAATTCCCTGACTGTATCAACAAATTTTTCACACTTTAAATTGAGGTGTTTTTTTTTTTTTTTTTGATGGAGAGGACTGAGTCCTCCAAAAGCAATCTTAATCAGTCCTTTTCCCTGTCACTGCGCTGATGTAAGAAGTAAGCATTTGAAGCATTTGTGAACATGAGAATAATTAAGTATGCATCCTAAATAAAAAGATAACCAATAATTGCATCCGAACTCTTCCTTGTATTGTTCTGGGAAAGGTCTATCAAGTTTATATTTTTGGTGCTAGCTTTACTCCCAGTATGAAGTCTTCAGTTTCTAGCTGCTTTTTCGGCAGCTAGAAATGGATTTGATTGACAGCCTGTCTCCTGCTCTTTTTGATTAACCTCAGCCTTGGACTAGAGCCGGCAGGACTCTCTGAATATTCTGTGGCCACAGCTCAACATTAAGTCACAGATTACCTAGTGAGCACTAGTAATTATTCACCTTGGATGCTTTTCCTCTTCCATAATAAACTTACAGGAATCTTATCCATAGAAGACAGTGTGATGCTATACCCTACACCCTACCCTGTTCACTCTATGGAGTTTTGTAAATGTAAGGCAGTTGTCCAAAATATCTGGATACATAAATACGTCTTACTGCAGGAAGGCATTTCCATAGAGGATGCACAGTTTACATGGAATTGATTGGAAATCTAGTGATGAAATATTCAGAAGGATCAACATACCTACAGAACAGCAGTGGCCCTCCTCATTCATTTTCTTGCAGATTAAGGGTTGTGCTCAGCCTTTTAGAAAAAGTTGTTTTTGAAGTATATTGAGAAAGGGAGAGTCGGGGATCTTTATGAAATACCTACTGTGTGCGGGGTGTCGCACTCTCCCAGTCACCCTCAGGGTGGAATTAACATTTCTCCTTGGCTCGACTTGGGTCTCACCAAAAGGAGAGGGAGACAAGCTTCTGAACATGGGGTTTATTTAGCAGGGAGAAGAGCGCCGCTCAGAGGTGGGGAAATAGGACTGGAAGGAAAGTCCTCAGCACAGCGTGGGCTATCAACCAGCTCACACTGTGGTCAGCTGAAGCCTGCAAAGTGGGACATGAGGAATCCAAGCCAGAGAAAGAGGGATTCTGAGTATTTATGCAATATCTTCTGTAAGTCACGGTTGAGAGCTGTTACACAGGGTGTTGATTCCATAATACCTAGCATGTCCTGTGAAGGGAAATGCATGCTCCAAGTTAAAGAGCTAGTTCTTCCCCAGGTGCAGGCAGCTGGGAAACAGCTCAAAGTGGAGGCTGCCGGACTGAAACCCAGGCCTGACAGGTGACACAGCCCTGGCGTCCTCAATCATGTCTGAATAATTCAAATCTTCGCTAGGATTTCTGGGATTGGGTGAATTTTAGATTGAGAGAGTACATTGCATTTGGAAATGGCACTCTTTGATATCTTCTGCAGAGCAAGCAGAGACTCCCTCAAAACGAGCAACAAGCTTGGCCTTCCCATCTGTGTGAAAGGTCAATGCTTTTCACTAGCTGAATTTCATATTGTGTAGCAGCCCCTGTGTTTACTGGATACTTCACTGGTTCTGGACACTCTTTTTCACTTGATAATCTGAGCGTGGAGGGAAAATGAGAGGTTAGATCATTCTGGGTACCAAGCCAAAGAGCAAAGGGCATCTCTGTGTGGAAGAATCAGCCTTTGGTAGAGCTGAGCCAAGAGTAATTTCATGTAAGAACTGCTCAGGTCTTCTTAAATTTTGCCTCATTCCTCTACTTGTTCAATATGACTAGACACTTGATCACCTCCAGCTCTTTCCCTAGCCCCCACTTTTTGTTACCTGGGTGCTCTTTGCCAGCAGAGCCTTCAAATGAAATCTCAAAATCTCAGCGGAGAATGTTTGCTCACTTGATGCAAGCGACAGAGAACTAAATATGACCTTTGGTAAAAGCCTATTAATATTTGACAAATAATGGAATTATCAGGGTTTAGAAGGCAGCACATAAAATATAAACCCACAA
The DNA here is from genome assembly GCA_004363535.1 of Dasyprocta punctata. Classification (NCBI taxonomy): domain Eukaryota; kingdom Metazoa; phylum Chordata; class Mammalia; order Rodentia; family Dasyproctidae; genus Dasyprocta; species Dasyprocta punctata. The sequence goes on from RJWM01048885.1 coordinate 9,072, forward strand.
CACTTAAGGTGGCACCAATCTGTGAACATGTTGCCCCGGCTAATTTGTATCAATGACTATGAACAACACGCTAAATCAGTCCTTCCAAAATCCGTCTATGACTATTACAGGTCTGGGGCAAATGATCAGGAAACCTTGGCTGATAATATTGCAGCATTTTCCAGGTAAGAAAATATATTATTAAAAGTCATGTTTAATATTACACAAAGTCCTTGCATCAAGATAAGATTCAGGTTAGTGCTGATGGTGTGGTACTGTTTTTTTTCAAGGTTTGTGTCTAACCAAGAGAAGGGAAAATTCCTAAATGATGTGAGAAATCTTTGATTCTTACGTTGCTGAAGAATATTCCAAGTCTTGGATAGTCTTGAAATATTGACCGCAAAATGAACCCTAAATTTCATCATCATATTTAACTTACACATAAAAATAGTTATAAATTCTAATGACTCTAGTTCTTTTTCTCTGCCAGTGGGTGTGCCTGCGGAGGGTGTAGGAAACTGGTAGTGCAAGGTAGCTGTCTGATCTGCTTGAACCACATAGGATCATGGCCTCAAACGCTCCCAACCTGTTGGCTTTCTGGGTTGTTGTTCATATTACCTACTGTTGCCTACACTTTCCCTTTAGATTTTGATTTGTTTATGGAGCGTTAATTTTTCTACATAGCTGTTCCATCTTTCTCCAAAGTGCTTCCTCTCTTGTCCCAAATTATTTTTGCCCTGACTCTCACATTTCAAGCACAAGATGGTAGTGTCATGGGTTTACATTTTCTGTTTATAATAAAAACAAGACATAAACTTTAAAGGGTGTTTTTCTTCCAGCAGACAGGAAGATAGTGATTTGTTGGAGTGTGGGAGGGGAGTATTCTATACCCTGCACCCTTCTGGCTTTATTTATTTTCCATTATATCCTTTGATAAAGGCAGTGAGCATAGTGACTACTCATTGATACTGACATGTTAAAGACAAAAAGGCACAAAATATCCAGGGAGAGAGAATGTGCTTTTCTTTCGATTTTTTCTTTATTCTGGAGCAAAGTTACTCAAAATCACTTTTCTGCATATAAATGAGGAGAAATGAAATTGCTCTGACAAAGGTGGTCCTTGGTTCACTCCCCAGTCAGAGCAGGACTGGGGAAGACGATACACAGAGGGTGGCCCCTCTCTCCAACCTCTGTCACCATCCTTGTCACCCTTGACTCAGGTGCTCCCTGAAGCCCAGATGAGCTCAACAAATGCCAGAAGTCATGGGAAGGGAAGTTGATTACGAGTGGAAGGGCCTGAAATGATGCAGGTTATTTTCCCATTATTGTTTAGTATGTTGGGTTCCATCCAAGTTTCCTGGTCTGGGGAGATGCCCTTCCTCAGGCTAATGGTGCCCTTCCTCTGTGCACTGTGTAATGTGATGTGTGTCTGAGTGAGCTCCTGAAAACTACTTTCCTCCAAATCAACCCCTCTAACCAAAGGAATTGCAGGCCCTTGACAGGTATGTGACACAGCATTGCTCCTGGTGACCACCTATTCCATTTTTACTCTCCTTTAGCTCCTCCATAGGGCTCTAGATAATTACAAATTAACTTATGCTTATAGGAGTCTCCTTAGCTGAGACTCTGGGCTCCCAACAAGCTTAGGACCAAGCAGTGAGCCAAGAGGGAGAAGGTTCCTACCCTCTGGAGCTTACATTACAGTGGACTTTTGGTGTCCATGGTGCTGGTGGATTGAATTGATGCACCCAGAGGAGGTCTCAGAGAAAGAGCAAAGGGGTACAGAAGAGCAGATGGACCGCCTTTGCAACCTAGACCTTGAAATTTTAGAAACTTAGTGAGGCACAGAAGGATGGTGACATCCAAATTATGACCCGGGGAAGCATCTGTGACTAATGTGAATTAGGCAGCATTCTGGTTGAACAGTGTGGTACCATCGTACATATGGACAGAGTAATTCAGGGGCAGAGCATAGATAATGGCAATTAGTTTCCATGACACCTTATCATCCTCTTTTTTTCAGTGTTATGGAAAAGTAAGTTATTCATCAACTCTGGAGGGCCATTGATGCTCTTTTTATTATCAACTACTTGAGTTTAATTACATCAAATAGGACTGGTTATTTCTCTATAAACTCAGTTCCTCTTTTGCTGTGTGACTTGCTGGGGAGCTTGATTCCTTCTTTATGTCCCATGGAGCTAAGAATGGTTTTTCTGCCAGGGGTGTTGCTTTGGGTGGATAGCATGGGGAGACCATCCTGAAACATTTTCATTCTGATTCACGTAAAGATT
>RJWM01048886.1:0-11320 GCA_004363535.1 Dasyprocta punctata
CGGGGGAGGGGAACTGGGAAGGTCCCTCTGTGCCCCGGGTCACTGCGGAAGCAGAAGTGAGAGTCCTCAGAGCATTTCTTCTGGGGGTCCCTGTGGGGATGAGCGAGGCAGTAGGGGAGGGCGGGCAGCAGGAGGGGCTGGCTCCATCAGGGGAGGAGGTGGAAGACCCGGTGAAGCTGGATTTCAGGTTTAAAAAAAACCCACTTTTTTTTCATGGTAAAGAACCTCTGAAGTATTCGATGGCACCTGCTTATGTTAATAGTTTTTGTTGAACTAGAAATTCAAATTTAACTAGATATCTTGCTATTTTTTAAAAATTATTCTACAGCTGACAACCATAATAGAGTGGTCTCTCCCCCCACCCCTCCATCCTCTGTGGTGAGGCTGTGACCTTCGGTTCCTTAGAATCTCTGCCCGCCCTCCTTTTCCGCCAGACAGTTGGTGTCTTTTGGGTGACACCTGTTGTGGTTTGAATGCCCCGGCCCACAGCTGGCAATGGAAAGGGCAGAGGTGGGCCATGTAAGCAGGAGGCGTAAAGCTCCCCCAGTGCTGTCCCCTCATCGGGGCCTTTCTGAGAAGATTCTGGGTCAAGTAGAGACCCAGCACTCAGCCACTCGACCTCCCCACGGCCATGTACCAGGCACTGGGCTGCCCATGGGGACACCCACCAGGTGTCTGAGCTCAAGAAGACCTGCTTTGATCAATGAAGACTCTTACATTGATGCTGCGGGTGCTGGGGAGGGCATTGATAGTGGTCCCAGAGATGGAGTGACCATTCCTTCCTAGTGAAGGGAAATTAGGACAGGTCATCGGCAAGAAGTGACCTTTAGCTATCCCTGCTGCCCCTTGATTTTATTCTCACCTCCACTGGCTCAGTCTGCCTGAGCTGACGATACAGTGAACAGTCCACCAGCAGAACCTGTGGGTTCTATGTCCATGGATTCCACCAATGATGGGTTAAAAGCACTGAAAAATTGTGCTTATCCTGAGCATGCGCAACATTTTTTCGTCCCTGTCTTTATGCCCTAAAGAAAATAACTATTTCCATAGCACTCACATTGTGCTGGCATTATCTGTCATCTAGGGATGCCTGAAGGTACGTGGAAGAGTGCGGGCAGGTTGTACCTAAGTACCATCGCCCTATAAGCAGAAGGGACCTGGGTCTTTGCAGGGACCAACCTCCTGGGGATACTGAGGGGTGACTGTGCCACAGAATGAGTGGAGGAAATAATAGAAATTTATTTCCTCACAGTTCAGGAAGCCAGAAGTGTGTAAGGACACCAGTCCAATGATCTCACGTGAAATGAACTAACTTGGGAATGACCGCATCTCCAAAAAGAGTCATATTCTGAATTGCTGGAATTAAGGCCATGTGAGTTTGGGTGTCCAATTCAGCCAACAACACCCCCTTTCCCCTTTGCTCGGGTCCCCACATCCCTTTGCCCGACCTGCATGGCCTCTGTGGAGAATCAGGAGCCCTTCTGTTGAGGGGCTTCACTCTCCACTATACAGAGCCCTTGGCAGGAGGTGCTCTCACAGGCGGACTTGGGAGGAAGGGAGAGGCCTGGATCTGGGCGGAGCTGTGTTGGTTACATTTCTCACATTGTTGAGATGAAATACTCAATGCCCAAAATTAAGGAAGGACAGGTTTATTTAGCTCATGGTTTGTGGAGGTTTCAGTCCATAATTGTCTGGCTCCCAAGTAGGGTGGCACATGACAGAGGAGCAACAGTTCACAGTGGCGGAAGACAGCAAAATCAAGAAGATCCAAGAGGGGGAGCACGAGAGAAGACTCTGTCCCTTATCTGGTGTGTGTAGCACTCACACCCACAGTCCCAGCGTTGGACCATGAATCAGTCACAAACTCCAGAAGCCTGCCCCCATGACTGCCTGAGGCTTTGGGGGGACATCCAGACACAAACTATAAGAGGAGCTCGCTCTGAATGAGTGGGTGCTGACACTCCTCCCCCGATTCCAGGTCCCCTCCACTGTGCTGTCAGCACTTCCGTGCTCCATGGGACCAGGAGGGTGGCCGTGTCTGTCCTCCTGTAGGTTCCTCCGTACCACTGTCCGCAACTCACAGGAGGAGAGAGGATTCTTTGCTACCTTCTTGGGGCTGTTGGATCCCAGCCCTGACCTTCCTGGTCTCTAGATGCTGACCCCACCTGAATGTGGCCTCTCATTGGCGAGATCTTCCTTTGAACCTAAACAGGATTCTTTTCAGCCTAAATTACACAGAGAAACTCCACAGGTTAGGTTTGTGTGGGAGGAGCATTGCAGTGGCAGGCCTGTGTGTGTGGTATACACTCTGTTTACTGAAGGAGGAAGAGACAGAATGAAAACAAAAGCAAGGAGGGTTCCACAGGAGGTTTTGGAGCAATAATCCTTGGCTATGAGAACCAAGGCCAAAGGTGGCATCAGTCCAAGGTTAAGTTCACAGTTGTGCAGGCGTCTGGGCTGAAGAGGTTTCTGTGTAAGGTTGTGGTGGCCTTTGTGGAAGTTGTGGTTCTGGTGGTCTCTGTGAAGTACTTATCATCAGCCCGACAGGCCTCCATCTCCTTTGTAGTGTCCCAAGCTCATTTGTTTATGTATTTTTGATAAGGTGTGACACAGGAGAGTCTATTTTGATTCTGACAACTTTCACCTCCACAGTGTTGAGGTGGGGAGGCTGCAAAGTCCAGTACCCAGTGAGGGCAGCTTGGGCCTGGTGTCCTCAGATGAACCAGAGGAGAGCCAGATTGGGGGGAAGGGATGGAAAGAGACTTGATGGGGACCCTTCGGTGACCCTGCTGTGTGCTGGTCAGAGCTTCTAGTGATGGTTCTGAGACCACCAGTCCCCACCTTTTATCCTGCAAGGAGCAGAGTTCTCTACCCAGATAGATTTCTCCAGGGACATATCTTCCTTCACTCGCTCTCCACCACAGACCAATTTTGCTTCCCATTCCTACCATGTTACTCAGATGGTTCCCCAAGATCCTCAAAACCTCCAAATTGCTGCAACCCATAGACAATTTTCATTCTGATTTTCCCAGGGTGCCTTCCTCTCAGAAGCACTGGGCATGCTCAGTCCCTCATTCTCTAGCGAAGGGCTTCGGAGTTTGGATACCAGGTCACCTGGAGCTGTTCCCTTGTGCTAGGTTGTGGCACTGCCCACGTGTGTCCCTGGAGTCAGCTGTGGGAGTCCTTCTGCACGGAACATAGAGGAGGTCTCTCTCCCATGGCTTCCCTCCTGTCTTCTAGTCACTGTCACGTCTCCTTCAGTGGTTCCTCTTCAGCCCCGATACTGACATGTTGCAATGCATCAGGATCCTCTCCTTACATGTCCTGTTTCATCTGTGGCTTGAAAACATGGGCTACCAATGTTGATGCTTTGATTTCCGTGCTGTGCTAGACCTTTGTCGGATGCTAACATTGAGGAAGGCTTGGGGTAGGGCCCCTTGGGGCCTCCTACGTTTCTTCCCAACTTCCTATGCATGTATGGAAAAAAAAACAAAGCAAAAATAAATCATCATAAAACACAACAACAAAAGAGCATGCTGATGGCTTTTAAAATTTCATTTCAACCCTTGCTCTTCCCTGCCCATTTGACATCTACTCAGGTGTACAGAATGGGTATCATTCAATAATTACCATGGCAAACTCCTTTTCAGACATCTGAACATCATTGTGATGTGTTAACATCTGCCCAATCCGTGCATCTCCTGATGTCTGCTTTTGCCTCATTTCCATCTACAACATGTCTACACCCCCTATCAGTTCAATTTGTAAAGGATTTAAATTCGACCTAACAGTAATTATGACAAACAGTATAGAAGTCTCTCCTCCTCCCCACTAAATAAAATAATTACCAGCATGCCCATGTTTTCACAATACTATTCACAATAGCCAAGTTAGAGAATTAAACTAGATGCTTGTCAGTGGATGAGTGAATAAAGAAAATGTGGTGTACCTGCACAGTGGAATTCCATTCAGTCACAAAATACTGAAATCCTGTCATTTGTGGCAAAATGATCAAACTAGAGGACATGATGTTAAGTGAAATGAACCAGACAAAGGCAAATACTGCATGTTCTCACTTATATGTGGGAGGTAAAAAATGTTGATCATGTACAAAAGAGTAGAAGAGTGATTTGGAGAGAGTAGGAAGGGAAGGCAGGAGGGGGTCCAGAGGAATCTGGGTAATGGATACGGTCTCGGTTACTTTTCTCTCCTCGCTGGGACAAAATACTTAACACCCAAAATGAAGGGAGGAAAGGTTTATTTAGCTTACAGTTTGTGGAGGTTTCAGTCCATAATCAACTGGCTCCAAGGCAGGGTGGCATTATCGGGGACCCAGTCTAGATCCCCAATCTCCCGAATGAGTTCACGGTGAAGGCTTAAATAAATGAGACAAGTGGTATGATTTTAGGGCTCCAGGAGGATCAAAGCCCCGGCAGAGCTCTTGACTCTGCAGCTGTCGTGAGGGCTAAGACAAAGACCTCTCTCCTTGCCCGTATTTATTATCAAAGCAGACAAAGAGAGGGGATACTGAGGAAAGCGCGGAAAATGAGCAGGACCTTGGGAGTCACTTGAAAGACTTCTCCAAGTAGTAAATTGTGCCAATTAAGGAGAACTGTCTTATCTCCATGATGGCACTTATGGTGGGAAAGAGACGCTGCAGACATGTGATGTTTGCAGCTGCAGTCTCTATCTATTTACTTGAGTCTGAGCCAGGTGTCTTCGGCGGTGACCTTATCTTGCCTTTTGAGGTATCTCTGGCCTCACTGGCCACTACAGGCCTCGGCCAGGACCAGTGATTTATAGAGGTTCACTTACTATGAATCAGCTCCCATCGCCAGGCAAGGGGCCTAGGCCTTGGACAGGCTCACAGACAAACAGAAGGCCAATTAGTTAATTTTAAACCCTGCTCAAAGCCCCTTCACAGTGGTCTCCAACAGGCATGACTCAGGGGCAACAGTTCCAGGCAGCAGAAGACAGCAAAAGCAGCCAAAGCAAAAGAGGGGAGAACAAGCCTCTTCTCCTTGCTTACATCGTATGCAGGACACCCTCTCCTCATCTCCCAGGGCATATATAGCACTCACAAAATCTCTTTGTCCTCCTCTTGCATAGACTGAAGATATTCACAAGGTATCCTGACTCCTTGCCAAATCTATTAAACTTCTAAACTCCTCAAGCTGGCACAATCTATCAACCATAAAAGATACCAACACATTTTAAACGGAGAAGTAAGTTCTAGTGTTCTACAGCACAGAGCAGCATCTTCAGCTTACAACAACATGTTTTACATTTTATGATGAACTAGAAGAGAGGTGCTCAAAAGCTCCAAAAATGAAGACATGATAAGGATATGGGAGTGCTCAGCATCCTGTTTTGATCATTCCCCATTGTATATGTGTATTGAACAATCCCACTCAGTCCCATAAATACGTGCAGTTATTATGTGATAATAAAAAATATCCATCCATGAATTCCCATGCCTGCTGCCATCCTCCTGGTGCAGAGTTGCTCAGTTTTGCACTCCTGACACTCTGAGTTGGATACTTCTGGAGTGGGGGCTCCCTGTGCCCCGATGATATCAAGCAGCACCCCAGCCCGGGCTCACTAGACACCAGTAGCATCCCCTTCCATCCTGATGGTGACAAAAATGTCTGCAGGTGTTTTTGTGGTCTAGTGTCTCCCAGCCACCCCCGCCCCATGCAGCTGAATGACAGTAGATGATCCTCCCTGCTCTGCCTTTGACTTCTCAACACAGCAGCCAGAGTTATTTTAGAACGGTGCATCAGACCAAGGCCCTCCTCACTCAAGCATTTCCTTGGCTTCTCATTTTGTTTAAAAGAAAACTCAAACTGTTTGTTGCACCTGCAAGGCTCCAAAGGGTGAGCCCCGCCGGCCTCTGCTACCTCATCTGTATCCTCCCTGCCTTTGCCTCCCCTGCTTCCCACACAGCCTGCCTCCCTTCCTCTTCAGGACCGTGACATCCACAGTGCTCTCTTCCTGGGAGGCTCTTTTCCTTCTGGCCCCTTCTGATTGCATTGCACTCAAAAGCCACCTCCTTGGACCTGCTCTCTCTAATCTCATTAAGCAAGTTCCCCTTTCCCTTCCCACTCATTCCTGAAATGTCTGTGGTTTCTCTGGCCTCCTCAGAACTTTCCACCTCTGTCTATTGTGAGCAGACCACCTCCCGCCACCTTTTACTTTCTAGTTGTTTCTCAGCCCAGCTGTCTCTCTCACCCCAGGTCACACAAGACTCTGGAGGACACCGGAGACCATGGCAGTCTTTTCAGGTAAACCTCATTTTCGCCTTTTCTACTGGGAATGTTCAGCTTTTCCTTGAGCTTATTCCTTTGAAAGGCTGCATCATGGTCATTCAAGAAATGCAAATTAAAACAACAGTGAGATTCCATCTCACTCCAGAAAGAATGGCCAAGACTAAAAAATCAACCAACAACAAATGCTGGAGGTGCTGTGGGGAAAAAGGAACTCTTCTACACTCTTGGTGGGAATGTAAACTGGTGCGACCACTGTGGAAATCAGTGTGGAGATTCCTCAAAAAGCCAGGATTAGGGATTCCATTTGACCCAGCTGTCCTACTTCTGGGCATTTTCCCAGAAGAATTGAAAACATTGTACCACAGTGATATATGTGCAATAGCAGCACAATTTGTAATAGCCAAATCTTGGAAACAACCCAAATGCCCATCAACTGAGGAATGGATAAGAAAAGATGTGGTATTTTATACAATGGAGTACTACTCAGCTATAAAGAAAGATTGCATTTTATAGGTAAATGGATGTGACTTGAGACCATACTCATAAGTGAAATAAATCAGACTCACATGTGTAAATACAGTATTGTCTCCATAGTGAAAGAAGCTGAAAGAGTAAGTAAGATCCAAAATCTACAATAAATATTGTGTAAGAGTAAGAAATTGCTTAAAGGGAAAAAGTAACTGGAATAGGGGAAAGGAGGAAAGAAGGAAGGGAAAAAAAGATAAATTTGTATATATACATAAGACAGCTAAGATGACTATACTAATTCCGTTAGTTCTTGGAACAGAACAGTTAATATTCATGGTTAGATCTGTTTTGAATGTCTATATCTGGTAATCTAAGTAACTCTTTTGAAGATAACAATATACAATACAACAACCATTGTTAAATTTCTAACATCTTGTTTTGAAAGCCTATATTTTTGTTGTTTTTGGTTTGTTGTTGTTGCTTGTCTCTTTTGCTTTTTGTTTTTCTTTTCTATGTTTTTCTTCTTTTAAATTAAAAAAAAAAACTTGAAAGCCAAGCCTGCGTGTTTCCCATCTCATTTCCTGCAATAACTGTATTTGCTTATCCTTTCTTCATTTCGTGCTGGAAAACCACAGAAAGGAGCAGGCCTCTTTCCAGACCTCCAGAGCTCCTGGATGGGCTGTGGGGCGTGGGCCTGAGGACTGATGTCAGGACAAAGGAGAAGTGACAGGGACAGAGTGAAAGGGGAGCCCCAGGATGGAGTGTCCTCAGTGTTTTACCAGAGAAACATATAACACAAGATATACAAATGTGTAAGAAATTACAAGATCAGCTTACGATGGCCAGCCACGGAGTAGGATGAGGAAGTACGCGGAGGGTGTCTGCACGCTGGAGGGTGGATTCAGTCCAAGGTCTGGAGTTCACTGCAGTGTCCGTGCAAGTCCATATCAGGAGGCCAGTGGGTCTACTCTGGAAAGCTCAAGAGTCTGTAATGAAAGGCTGAAGAGTCTATGACCAGTACTGGAAGCCAGGAGATGACATCCGAGCTGAATGTGAAGACTGGAGCTCCTCCAGAGAACAGAAGCCAATCTGTCTTTCCTCATTTTCCCTTCACACCATCCATGCAGTGAGCTGCCTAGGGCAGGTTCTCTACACCCCAGGGTACAGAATTGCTGAGCTGATTTAGTTAAGCTTCTGAATTTCTCAGGTTGACACAATCAATCAGCCATTACAGACAGGATTAATGGCCTTATAATGAGGAAAGGTCAGAGCTCTCTGTCGGGTGAGGAGGGTACACTGAGAAGGTCTGCAGCCAGGAGGGGGCTTCACGAAGATCCTGACTGTGCCAAGACCTTGATCTCTGACTTCCAGTATCCAAAATGGTGTGAAATACATGTTTGTTGTGTAAAAAATCCAGTCTATGGCACTGTGATAGTAGCCTGCTATAGTGTGGTTTATCTCCTCTGAAGCTCATGTTGAAGTGTAGCTCTCTTCATGAGACACTAAGATGTGTGGGCAAGCCAGACATGGTGGCATAAATCTGAAATCCCAGGTACTCTGGGAGGCTGAAGCTGGGCAATTTAGCAACTTAACAAGACCCCATCTCAAAATATAAAAATAAAAATGGAGCTGAGAAAGTAGCTCAGTGTGAAGGCTTTGGAATCTTCTCTAGTACCACACACACACACACACACACACACACACACAGAGAGAGAGAGAGAGAGAGAGAGAGAGAGAGAGAGAGAGAGAGAGAGAGGTGGGCCAGTGGGATGTTCAAGAGGTGATTAGGGCCCACCTTCAAGAAAATATTAAAAAGTCGTATGGTAAATGGCTAAATAAATGAGTTAGTTGTCTAAAGAGTGAGTCTGCTAGGATAGCTAGTTAAGGTAGGTCTCTGGGCTTTGCCCTCTCCATCCTGATGTGATACCCAGGGCCACCCTGTTACTCTGCCAGCATGAAGGCCATCAGCAGAGGTGACCCCTCAACCTCAAACCAGAGCCACGAGTCAGTGGAAACCTCTGGTCTTTGTAACTTACTCAGTGCACAGCGTTATGCTATTAGCAACAAAAATGGCACAAACTAAGATGATCTTGGTCTCATTTTCCTCATTCTAGATAAGGTTTATTAAAGCATCCAGTGATAGAAGTCCTGGCTTCCCGACATCTAATCCGATGCAAACCTTGCTTTCTTCTCACTTTTCCCAAGTTGGTAACACAAACCCAATTGCTCCATAGAGAGCAGTTTCTAAGGCGTTTTTGGTGATTCACGCTATGGTTTTCATAGCGTGAACTCTGTCCCTCACTACAGCAAGTGGGGACCCTCTACAGTGCCTCCCTAGTGCTTAGTAGTCTTTGGCCATGTGACACTGATATTTTTGTTGATTGGTCAGTGTTGACATTTGTTTCTTATAAGTTGTTCCACAGTTTGGTTTCATCAACTTCTCTGCTTCATTTTTTTTTTTTTTTTTTTTTTTTTGCGGCACCGGGGATTGAACTGACAGCCTTGCGCCTGCCAGGGCAAGCGCTTAAGCCACTGAGCCAAACTCCCGGCCCTGGTTTTTTGAGGCAGGGTCGCACTATGTAGCTCAGGTCAGCCTTGCGCCGCATTGTAGCCCAAGCCGGCCTTGAACTCACAACGCTCCGCCTACCTCAGCCTCCCGAGTGCTGGGATTAAAGGCGTGCGCCACCACGCCCGGCTCTTCTCTGCTTCATTGATAGAACATAATTTGGATTCTTCCTAGGGGGTGGGTTCCCATTCCCTGTGTACTGATGATGGAGAAAGCGACCTCATTCATGGGTCTGAAGGGTCAGCTCTTGTCTTCCTCAAGTCTAGGCCAAAGAACAGAATGGAGTAGAATGCATATTCAGATCTTTCCTTTTTTTATTTATTTTTTCAGTGTTTGGCATCAAACCCAGGGCCTCTGATATAGTAGGCAAGTGCTTTCTCCATGAGCTACTTCCCCAGCCTGAGCTTTTCTAATTATCCTCTCTGTCGCACTTTTTCACCGTGCCTTCACTCTCTGATTGGAAGCTGGAAACACAACCCTCTCTTCGGCATATTTTGATGGCCAGAAACATCATTCTGACCGGTTTCATGGGACACCATTTGCTGAGGAAATCATTCTTTTCCTCTAACTGATTTTGTACCCTGGTGGGAAAATCAGTGGACCATACATTTAAGGAATTATTTCTGGACTTTCAGAGAGAACATTTACATCCTTTTGAATATACAGGTTCACTTAATAGCCCCTCAGAGGCCCCAGCATTGAAATGAGACTAAAGTAGCCCTAAACTAAAGACCTACACACATTTGTCCTATCACAGGAGAGCACAAAATTTAGAGAGCCTTAATAAAAAATGAACTTGCAAATAACTTAACTGTTGTCAAGAAAAAAGATCAGTGCTCTTTAAAGGAACAGAAACTCCACCAGTTCATATGCACCATTCAGAGAAACTGAAAAAATATATTAATGTAAAGATGGGTCTCAATTTTTCATCCAATCGATGAAAAGTATAAATCCACAGATCTAAAATGCTTAACTAAGTCCAAATAGAATGATCTCTTTTGCTCCCTCCTTCCCCCTTTCTTCTCTCTCACACACCCTTGCCTACACAAAGACTTAAGATAATCAAATGATTGAAAACTATTGAAACCAATCAGAGAAAAATAAACTACAAAAAAAGAAGTCAAAAGATAATTACAGAAGATTTCTCATAGGAAATTATGGAAGTCGACACGATTTAAGGTACAGAATGCAAGAAAATTTTAACCTAGAAATCCATATAAATTCCAATTCCAATCAAATTTCCTTCCAAGACAAAAGGAAATAAAAATATTCCCTGATAACAGCGGAGAGTCCTTCTCACCAGTGTACCTATACTATGAGGAATGTATAAGAACTTCAAGCAAAGGACAATGACACTGGAGAAATCTGGATGGACACCCAGGAGTGAAGAGCAATGGAAATGTGCGTGGTCTGTGTTGCTGACCATAACCACCCAGCCAAGGTGAGCCACGCACAGCTGTCCACAGACTTGGGATCCTGGGCTCTTTGAGGATACAGAGGTTGGAGGACATGCTTGCTATGTGAACAAACACCAAAGAGTTTATTTTTCAAACCAAAAACCTCCTTAAAACTTGATGGACTTACAGAGAAACATATGATAGTATTGACAAAAAATATATAGGTTTGAATATGGGTTCATTAAAACCACCTGAGAGCAGCTACACAGAAGCAGAAACAACACATGTGCTATAATTCATAGTAGTGAAAATATCTATCTCCTCACCTGCCCTCCCAACAATTCCATTAGAACCAAGGGGAAGAGACTGGATGTGAGGGATCGGAGGGGAGGCAGAATCAAGCCAGCTCTATGCTCCTTGCTCCACAGCCCTGGCGGGGATGAGTCTCAGCACACAGAGGCCTGGCGGGTCTTCTTCGCCTGCTAGCGAACTGCAGCCTGGACCTCGGCCTCTCCGTGAAGCCCTGTCCCCTCGTGAGTCCGCACAGCTGTGGGGAAGCAGTGCTGAGGTGAGAGCCTTCTGTCCTGGAAGGTCTGGCCTAGGAGGAGAAGATGGGTGAA
>RJWM01048887.1:0-11325 GCA_004363535.1 Dasyprocta punctata
CATATGCTGGAGAAGAAATTGATGTTATAGCACGTGGTGCTGGGAAAACAGGTCATACACATGCAGAGGATTGAATCTATATTCATATTTCTCACCATTTACTAAAATAAAACCAAAATGGATCAGATATCTAAATATTAATAGAAACATTTAAACTTCTGTGATAAAATAGGCAAAACTATTGAAAATGTAGGCATAGGCAAGGACTTTTTGAATAAAACTTTTGCACAAGAAGTAATATTAGGAATCAAAAATGGGACAATATCGAATCAAAAATCTTTTGCACAGCAAAAGTAACAATGGAATGAATATACAACTGACCAATTAGAGCATTTTTTTTTGCCAGCTACACCTCAGACAGATGACTAACATATAAAATATATAAATAACTCCAGAAAATTAAACCCCTCAAGATAAAAGATCAAATCAACAGATAAGCAACTAAAATGAATAGACAGTCCTTAGAAGAAGAAGGACATGAGAAAAATTTTCAAAATTGCTGACAATTGGAGAAATGCAAGTTAAAATACTGAGATTCCATTTTACTCCAGAAAATGTGGCTCCTATCAAGCAGTCAAATTATCACAAATGTTGGTGAGGTTCAATGGAAAAATGAACACGTCTATATTACTGGTGGGAATGTAAACCAGTATGGAGATTCTTTGAAAAAGAATCTGAATGCCCCAAAAATTTAAAAATAGAAATTTTGCTTGACACAGTTATTTCCTTTCTAGGTACCTTCCCAAAAGAGGTAAAGACATCGTATTACAGCGATACATACATATTCGTGTTTGTAACAACATAATTTATCATAGCTAAATCTTGGAAACAGCCTACATTTATTCATCAACAGATGAATGAAGAAAAAGTGGTATTCATACACAGTGGAGTACCATTCTGCCATAAAGAAGGAGAAATTTGAAATCATTTTTAGGAAAATGAGTATACTTCAAGACCATAATGTTCAGTAAAATAAGTCGGACACACAAGCTCAAATGTCACCTGGTTTTGCTTATATGAGAAAATCAAAGTACAAACAAAGTAAAGGGCAAAATAAAAGATAGATAGTAGGAAACAGGTATGTACACCTTTTACAAATGAAAAAGAGGGAGGAAAGGGATTAAAGAAATTAAGATGTGTTATGTACATGAACCAACTCCCCACAATAAACGTAATCATTATGCATTGTAAACATGTACTAATAAATATTAAAAATAAAATATTTTTCTGACACATGTGGCCTTTATTTTTCAGACGACAAAATATAAATTTTATACACACCTCTTTTCAGCACCTGCCTGTGTGTGTGTAGAGCAGAAAGGCTCCTTAACCATTCATGGCACTTAGACTGCTTTCTACACAAAACTGCATTTTCTCTCATGGACTGGCAAAGTGCAAACTGTATTCCTGTACATATATTAATTATACGTGACAGAAGACTTTCTGAAAAGCATACAGAAATAGGAAGATTTATCAGGAGAATAATGGGATGTCCTAGAGAATCAAAGAAAATTTAAACTATGGGAATGTCAATGATGCTGTAAGGTAGAGAAACTACCAGGACTTTTGAGGGCCATGAGAGTGTCAGGATTCTCTTTATCTCCAGTCAATGTACCTTCTTATCGATCATTCCTTTTTTCTTTCTCTTTGTGTAAATCAGTTGATACCATTCTACAGCAGGAGCTCTCACATTAATTTACATTTAACATCTTCAGTTACAAAAGTACTAAAGCTCTAACTCTACAACTCAAATGTCAGGAAATGATTTCCAGTGATGCAAACTGACTCAGATTCTAAACTCTGAGCCAATCAATTGCAATCCAGGGTATAGTTAAAATTGTATAGAATCATTAACCCCATGACAAAAATGTTATTACCAAGAGGAGATGTTGCTAGAAAATGTGAGGATGAGTCATCAAAATAGAGCATGTCTTCGACACAGAAATGATAGACTCAATCATCTTTAAAGTAGAGGGAAGGTATAACATTAACTAAAAGAACTCTTACTATGAGAAATGTTGAATCACTATCCAAGTTTAGACCATTTGAAGCAATTCTGACAGGCCCTCAGAGTTTCACAGTCTCACATTTTTCCGTCCTGCTGCCTATATTTAAGGGCCTGGACTTCACCTAATATAAAGATGAAAAACATACAAATAGGAACACCAACAACACCAGTAACAAAAGCAGAAATGACTTGGGAATAAATAAACCTAAATAAATGTTGGTATGGGTGAGGAGTTTCCGCAGAACGGGATGTTCCCTCAAAATGACACTAGCCACACTTTCATTGTTCAGCCTGGACATGTGACAGGATTGCTTGTCTAATTGAAAGCAAGAAAAAAGCAGATCATGGCATTGGTTTCTATAGCACACTGGCTGTTGCTGCTGTAAAATCGGTTACTATAATAAGTACATATGAAAAATAATAAAGTGTTGAGATTGTGACAAATGGGATTATAAAGGTTAATACATTGGTATAGTTGTTTCTTTTCAAGCTACCAGTAGGATTCATTTTCGAACTGGAAATCAGAAAAGATAAATTATCTCAACAATTTTAAAACAGCAAATGTCAAGTATTCATATTTACCTGATTGCATCTATGTGTACTCTTGCATTAAACCTTTTAGTTTACTGAAGCATGGATTTCAACTGAAGTATAAATTTATAGACTTAGGAAAACTGTCTTAACATTTATTTGGCTACAAATCCTCTTCTCTTCAGGATCCACCCCACCACCTTCACTCATTCATTTTGCCTAAGATATTTCCTACACTCAGGAATTTTCCAATGAAGATTTATTTATTGGTAAATTTATGGAATAAATATTGTAAAAACTTCAAAAGATGGGGTCTAAAGGAAGGTCTTCCAGTTATTGAGGTTGTACCCCTGAAGAAGATGGTGGAACCCAAGGTCCATGTTTTCTCTTTTTCCTTTTCCAATCTTAAGGGGAATGATTTACTTTTGTCAAGGACTACCACCATGATGTACCACCAAAAGCCCAAAGCAAAGAGGCTAAATGATCATGGACTGAAACCTCGAAAACTATGAGTCTAAATTAGCCTTTTTTTAATAAGATGATTAGCTCAGGTATTTGTCATAGTAACAAATGTTTAAATGAATGATTAAACAAATGATTGTATTATATTTTTTCTGATTCTAGGTGGTGGGAAAGAATTGAGAAATGTCCCTGCAAGATGGCCTTACAGTTCTGTCTAAACTCACAAACTAAGTAATTAAATTAATTTCAAAAGGAGTTTGGAGTCAGTAAAACAACTGCCTTTTCCCCTCTACTTCATTTTTCACCTTTGAGCAGGTTATTTCGTCAAATGACACTAAGACTTGTAAGGGAAGTTAATGAACTTATTCAAGACATACAATGTGAAATCAGTGGCACAGTTCTAAGAAAATTAACTTCCTTAGACAAAGCTTGTAAAAATTGATCAACATGCTAGTAGTGGCTCTTGAAAGACCATGTGTTCACATCTTTTAGAAAATCACATAGAATTATTCTAAAAGCTTACACATATTTGACATTAACATGTGCACTTAACTATTCTTAACTATTGGACTTAACTATTCTTTTCTTCCCTAATGTTCAATTTTTAGTTTCTTCCAATTTGATTCATAGTTACATTGTCTAGAAAATAGAACCATGAAACAACAAATTTGGGCTGGTGATTAAGTGATCTGCATCAGCCAGCTCCATTTGTCTCTTTCCTTCCTTTTCGTTATTATTTATTGACATTTTGCTGCTTCAAGACATGAGTTTTAAATGTGGACTTTATGATGTTTGTGAATCAATCTGGAATCGGCAAAGTGCATCAAGAGCAGCACAAAAGATAAGTATCACCGCATTTTAATTTTCAGTATTATTTTTTGAATTTTAATATAGGTATGGAATGGAGGTTTATTCATTGAATCTGAAAAATTAATTCCTTACAGCCTTGAGTGTATTTTGTTTTGTCTGCCCCTGGGCTTGTACATATTGGTGTTTCTGTTTTTTCTTTTTAATATTTCAACAGGTGAGGCTGACAAGAAGGCTGATAGTGCTGTTTTACACCTGGAGGTCTTACAGAATCACGACTGCATTTGTAAGCGGAACAACTTTGGGAGATGGTTTAATAATTGCCTTTGGTAGGACTTGTTTCACATTCATTAAAAACTCCAGACCAGGCTGCTTCCTTGATCTTCATTTCATTTCAGTTGCCAAGCAAGCAAACAAAAATCCCTTTCCTGGAGCCGATTAGTTATCTAACCTAGAATAGCTTTGGTTAGAGTGCAAATTACACACCACAAATATCCCAACGTTTCAGTGTTAGAAACTGGTAGACACTTGAGTCATTGCTGGAATGTGTCACTGGTCTGGTTTTTCTTGTTTTTAAAAGTAACGGACTCACTACAGACTGTTAACCTTTTGTACCCATTAAAGTTTCACTGTTAAAAGTAATTTTTATGCTCTCTCTTAGGTGATGAAAAATATCATGTTGCCTAGCTATCTTTGATGTAGGAAATGACCAGAGATTAATTAAGTTTCAAAAATCACTATTTTGATATTTAAGAAATAATAAGGGAATCCTAAATCTTTGTCTAATATGTAATTACAGATTTTTCTATAATCTAGTTTTCTCAGTTAACTTTGCACCTAAATATGAACTGAGACTTATACAGTGAGTTTGTATATGAAGCTCATAGAAATGCATCTTGTATAGAAAGTAGACAGCCTGTATTCACTTTTCCTTGTCAAGGGAATGTCCATTAGAATTGTCGGTAGGCATCTAAATGTGGAGGTAAATAATAAGCAGGTATTGACTTCTGTTGAGATCAATATCAACATTTGTTGACCCAAAGAGGTTAAAATTGACTGAAGAGTGGGACAATAAATCTTATTATTGACTAAACAGCAGAAGTCAATATATGTACTATTATAAACATTTTTTTCTTTTGGTGATGATGATAAGGGTGGAGTCATTTTTAAGAATTTAAATGCATATAAACACATGTTTACACCACGGTGGTGGCCAATACAAGCTTCTTAGTTTATTAAAAATATTGCTACTCACGTAATATAAATAACATACTTGGTTCATAGTTCAAAACGTCAACCACTCTCTTCCCTGTATATTAGGCTCTCTTATCATGATTACTTTGAAATTAAAATGTGGCATGCATAAATTTGCAAGCTAAAATTTTGTTTGGAGGAGCAGAAATGCAGGAACTTCAAATTTTTGTTTCTAGAATGTAGTTATATGAACATTCACACACATGTTCCATATGTCTTCTCAACAATCTTATATTTTCATGCCATAGAAAGATTTTCTTCCTGGCTACCCAGTGGTAAAACAATTCTCCATTCAGATGAGCTATTATATTTACTAGATAATCTAAAAGGTATGTTAAGATCAAGACACTTCTGAAATACATATTTCAAAATTTTTTAAACTAAGAAATATATGCAACCTGGGAATTAATACGTTATTTCTGAGCTTTTCTATTTACCACTAACCACTCACTTGCTCAAAGTCTAATAGAGTTTTTATTTTTTCATAGTGGAGAAAAGTAGAAATGGAATACAATTTTCCATTGTTCCAAATAGCTCCCATGTTGATAAGAAATCAAACTCTGTAGTTGAGTAGAACATGCTGGGTTACACTAACTCTCTGCTTCTCCTGTAGCTTTGCCTGAACTGGGCTCTGTACATGTGAATATAGCAAACTGTGGAGAAAGATTCAGCAAAGACATCGATGTTTCAGATTTCTAACCCCAAATTTTCTCATGCAATACGAGTCCACCCTCCTACCTCCATCCTCAGTTTCATAGTAATAATGAAGGAAAAACACAAAAGTTTCTTTTCTAACTACCTCCCTGAAGACGGTGCTTTACAAGGAATATTCAATTCTATAAATGCTCAGAAATCTGCAAGTTAGGGATGAAACATGAGAGATGCCTTGAATACCTCACACTATGGGGTGTCTCCAATTCCTTAATACTCCCCATTGTGCCTCACGGCTGGAGAAAGCACTGCACAACCCATTTCCTCCTTTAACTGTGAATTTCCTCGCTTCTATGGGTTTAGATTTTAATGGTTGAATTACATTTACATCTACTTGTGCATTTGCCATCAGCAGTCAAGTTCCAGCCTAAAGCCTTTACTAACTTTGAGAACAACTTTCTCATAAACAACCTCATTTAGTTTGTCTACATAAATTCACAGAAAAACTTCTAAGTGTAAGAAGCCTCACAGACACCTCTGTTCCAAATTGCAGGTCTTTCTGGCTGTCTTTACTGATTTTAAGAACCTCAGAATGAATCATAGCTCAAAACAAATCAGTAATTAGACTGCAGCGATTCCAAAGCCACTGGAAATGTGGCAAACTGTTAGTTAACTGTAGGTTGGATGAGTTGAATTAAGATTTTTGTGGTCATTAGTGGGAAGAAGAATTCTCCAAAAAGAATACATCTAAATGGTACTGAAAAGTCATCTACTTGCATAAGAGTATATTGATGATATTATAGAAATGCATCTAGGTCATGTAGCAAAACTTCTACATTTTTATTTTAAATTTGGGAAAGTATAACAACTTGTAGCTAAAGGATGTCTCTGGGTTGGGACCCCCTCTCCCCCAAAGTTGTATCAACCCTGTTATGCAAATTATATCTATCTATTTACTGTTTATCTAGTCTAGTCCCATACATGGATGAAAACTACAAAAACTAAGAAATTTTAATTTGACTCCTTGCTGCTTTTAATTATTACTTAAATATACAATCTTACCCTTTCTCTTCAGCTACTTAAATATGCAATCTTACTCTTTCTCTTCAGCATCCTCTATACGTAAACACCAGAAAAGGGTAAGCTTAATTCAAGCTTTTCATCTTGTAGTAGTGATAGGTTTATAGAGATCACCTGAACTTTCTCACTTGCTGTACTGACCAGCTGATCCGTGTCTGTCACAAGCATCTGCCAGTGGACTTCCACCATCCCAAGAACAGCAGCAGGTGAAGCAAGGCCATGCTTACAGACAGAAAAAACTATCTCAACTATCTGGCAATTCACAACATCACTTCATCATCAAAAAAGGCAGTTACTTTTCTCTTGCTCAAACACAGTTCCACAAACTAAGTAGCATTAGAAAGAAATGACTTTATTAATGGTGGTTCTGATTGACAGCTGAGGAGCTGCATCTGGTGTTGGCCATCTTCCTGGTGGTAGAATCTCAAGGTAACACAAGGCAGTATATGATGAGAGATGGTGTGTTTTGTGTGTGTGTGTGCACGTGCGTGCATGCATGTGTGTTAATCATTTGGTCTTTCTCCTTTTACAAAGCCCCAGTACTCATTCGTGGTGACTTCACCCTGATGACATTATCTTAAACACTTAGCAAAGGTCCCTCCTAGTAATACCATAGTCAAATTGAATTTCTACTCTCTTAATATCTTTCAATGAATCTCAGAGGGGACAAATCATACCCGAACCTTAGCCCTAGCCCCTTGGGGAATAGTACTACTCCTTCTGGCTCCAACACAAACTTGCACTTTTGTAAATAATCTTGAGTTATTCTAATTCAATGATCACCTACTTTGCATGAGACTTACGGATTCAGAAATCACTTTGAGACAATGAGGAATAAGCTTGAATATAAAGGTCAGCAATAAATGAGAAAAAGTTAGAAAATATCTGATCTATTATTGTTGTTGAGTTACAGACCTTAGAGAGTCTCACATCCAAACAATTTATTTGTTGTATGGAGCATAATAATAAATATATGTGTTTGTAAAGCTAAACCTATTTGCCTTAATAGCCATCATATGACAGTGAAGAATCACCTCATGAATCTGTAACATTTATTTGCATTGTTGAACTCCCTTCTTAATTCTAACACTTCCGAAAAGTGATCTGTTTTGAGACTTGGTCACCTCCCTCACTTCACTCTAGTGCCAGTCAGTCTGTAGATACAGTAACTCTGACATATTTCTCTTCTTTTTTTCCTTTGATCCAGGCACCTAGAATTGAAATCTTGGATTCTGACCACTGAGTTGTGGATTTTGCTTAAAGGCCAGTGCTATCAGACTCTACCAAAGTGAAAAGCAGCCTTTGGATGATATAGAATATCTAGATTCATATCTTTTCTCCTAGAAAAGCCTCCAACTAGTAGCTTATAGATACTTTTCTTCTGATTTATAGTCCTCTTTTGCTGTTATTTGTTGAGCAGTATCATTTGTGGCTCTACTTTGAGAAATGTAACTATATGTATGTGCACACACACCCACACACATGCACACACGCGCACACACACACACACACACAGCTATCTTCTCATAGACACTATATTTTTCCCCATGAATAAGTATCTCATAGGAGGAAAATTGTTTAGAGATTTTCAGCCAGAATTGTCTTTTATAACGTCTTCATTTTGCAATAGCTCTTGGTTACATGAGTAATAGTTGTATACATTAGAAGTAATCATATTGACTGATATTTGCTGAGCATATACTACATAGTAGGAGTTGTGATACTGATTTTGTATGAGTAATTTCATTCGACAACCACTGCCCTAAATGGAGAGTGTTGGCTGGGTAGTTTTAATGACTGTGGCTCATTATTAGATTGACCTGGCTATTATTTTAACATGTGTAGTTTCCAGGCAGCAAAATGGTAAACAATTCAAGATTCTGTCAAACTGAAAAGTCGACAGGTCTAGATGAAAAACTTCTTCAAGCAACTTAAATTTGAAAGACATACCCAAGACATTCAAATAGAGTAGCAATTTAGGTAGAATGACAGACTTCCTTAATCAGATCAAAATCAAAGTACTAAGATTATAAGATCAAACTTTTTCTTCCTCCTTTTTTTTTTTTAGTTATGGTACCTGTGGCATAGTGACTATCTATGTACATATTCCACTGGGTCACAAAAAATAATGAGTTCAGCAAGTCACCTTATATCTCTTGATATTCATTCTTGACTATGTAAGATTTTAACACTATCTAGGTACTTAGAATTGCCTTGTTAGTAGATAAATCTTATTCTTGACATGCAAGATTAAAATTAATTAAAGAAATATTTGAGAGAACAATAGTATTAATATGCATATGTTAAGGAAGCATGTTTAACTTTTGGATATGTATAATTTTAAAGATATTTTTGTTTATTAGAAAATAGGTGAATTTATGATTCAATTGAAATATGTAAAAACATAAATGGCTCAAGTATATAAATTTAAGAAAAATTTTATTTAGCCTCTATCTTGGTTACTTTTCTCTCATTGTTGGGACAAAATGCCCAACATGCAAAATTAAGGAAGGAAAGGTTTATTTAGCTCACCGTTTGTGGAGGTTTCAGTCCACAGTCAGCTGGCTCCAAGGCAAGGTGACATTGCACTGGGTTAACACTTCAAGGCAGCAGCCAGCAAAAGCAGCCAGAGCAAAAAGGGGAGAGCAAGCCTCTCTCTCTCCCTTATAGTGTATGCAGGCCAGCCCCCCCCCCACGCCCCCACCCAGGGTAGATGTAGCACTCACAAAATCTCTGTGCCTTCCTCTTGCACAGAATGAGGATATTTACAAAGTAAGGATCATGGCTCCCTGCTGAGTCTCTTAGCTAAATTTCTAAACTCCTCAAGTTGACACAATATATCAACCATAACAGCCTTCACAGTAATTATAGTAAATTTCTAAAGTATTACAATGTTTAAGAATTTAAATTTCACAGCATTTCTAGGTCTAATTTATTAGAGGCAATAGAGGTATTTTAAGTATTCTGGAACATTTTGCTTTCAAATCATGCATATAAAATATCTAAATAAGAAATCAAATATATTTAATTTATAAATTTAGTTTGAAATATTTAAGGGAGTTTAATTAACTTAGTTTGCAAATGGAACTAAACACTAATCAAAGGCCTCGTAAAAGTGATTGCTAAATTTGTTAGATTTATAAATACAAGATTAAGGAAGAACTAAAGCTTTTAAATTTTTAAGTCTAATAATTCAGATATATTTTTAGCTCTAATAAGCCTTGAATAGTCTTGTATGCACATAAAATGTGTCCTTGAAAATATTAATACTGACAAATTCCATTGATAAAGCAAAACAGGTTAGCTTTAAAGTATTGTGATAGTAAAGACCTCCCCCAATTGTCATATATGAGAAATGTCTTCAAACACTCAATCTTGGTCAAAAATTTCATAATACAGGCCACATATTCAGGCCTTGCTGTCAGATCCATGTGGTCTATGCCCCAGCTGTGACATGTACTAGCTCTGAAATTCTGGCCAATTGCTAAATTTTCTAGGATTCATTTTCCTTATTTGAAAAATGGAAATATTAATAGCTTATACACATTGCTAAGATACTTGAATAAAATAATGCTTACAAAGTACTCCAAAAAATATCTATCATCAAAATAAAACTTAAATAAGTGTTAACGGATACAATTAAGATGAAGAATCAACTTCTACAGGAATAACTATCAACCTGGTTTTCATCTAGAGTTCTTTAGAAACAAAACATGGTAATTACAAATTCAGTGAAATTCTTTCTAGAAAGTTTTCCACCTGGTAGTGGATAGGGAGAGGGTATAACATCTTTGTTTTCTATTAAGTAGCAAGTACAGTAAGCAAGTGTTTAAGAGAGTATGGTTTGTCAGGAGTATGCTTCTTATATTAGTATTTTCTGACAAAAATTCCTATGTATTCACTCCAAAGTAATTGTCATTTTATAAGCGCATGCCAAATATTTATGCCTTTTTTTAGTTCAGCCCATTCCCAACTGTACTGCTACAAAATAGAACAAGAAAAGAATAATATTTCAAAAAAAGAAAAGTAATATTTCAATAGCTAAAATTATGTGTTTCAGAATTTTTAATATTTCACTGCTTCAAAAATAGAAAATGAAAGCTAGGGCCGGGAGTTTGGCTCAGTAACTTAAGTGCCTGCCTGGCAGGCATGAGGTTGTACATTTGATTCCTGGTGCCACCAAAAAAAAAAAAAAAAGAAAGAAAGAAAGAAAGAAAGAAAGAAAGAAAGAAAGAAAAAAGAAAAAGAAAATGAAAGCCATATATTTAAAATGATAACTGATGTGTTAATAAATATATACTTATGAAAGTTCATTATTCAACTATCACATGACTAATTAAAAATAATGGGTTGCTGCTGTCAACCAGTATTTTGAGAGAGTATTTTACAATATTGCTAACCTAGGAAAAGATCAAAATTCAAAATGCAATCTCCACTGAAAGTATAGAAAGCATGTTGCTTTACCACTAACATTAAATTGAACAATACTGATCAAACTCTCATAATCCAGGGATCATTAGTATATATATATA
>RJWM01048888.1:0-11326 GCA_004363535.1 Dasyprocta punctata
TTGAAGGCAGAAACAATGTTTACATTTTGCATCTCACTAAACCCAGCCCAAACGCTGGGAGCATTTTAAGTTTCAATTAATGCACTCTGGTTAGATAATTGTGACTAAAGCTTATGCTTTAGCACAGAACTGATATATAGGAGCTTTAGGTATAACATTTACTTTTTCTTAATGACCACCTTACCTACAAACAACTGAAAGCACTTTGAATTCTTTCAGTAAAAGCAGAGACCACAAACACCAAGGTATTTGACTTTTATTTCCCATTAGTTGGTACATATAGGATCACACTTATCATTTCTAGTTATTCTTCCCATAACAGAACATTTTCCTGCTTAGTGACTCTGGAAGAGAACTTCCAAACAAACAGAAAACCAGTCTTCACAGACATACAGAAGGAACCAAGAGTTTTCTAAAACTGTAATCTGAAAGTCCTGTTTCTGCCTTCTCTACAGTTACCGGTGTCATTCTGTTCACTAAATCTGCCAAAATATGTGTTCACATTTCACATTGGATTACTCTTAAAATACAGGGTTATGTTCAAGTAGTAAAATTTGTGAATTTTAATATTTTTGCATTTGCTTATTATAGTACTAGTTAAAACACCAGTTTATAATTTTTTTTTAACTTATTCAGTGGTTCAGCAAATGCATGATTCTCTTGATGTGACTGAAGTTGCAGGTCAGTACTCCACTGGAGAAAACATATGGCATTGCAGCACTAATTTCTGAAATAAAACATTGAAATTGCTTCTCTTTCCAACTTCTCCTTTCTGTCCATCACTATTCTGCATGTTCCTGTTCTTGTCCTGGAATTAGCCACCGGATGCTCTCAGTTCGAATGGTAGCATACATAATAAAGCTAATTAAAAAGAATAAGGAAAATACAAGCAGCCAGTCCACACTTTTTATCAGAGTGCTGGGAAGAGGGCCTATTTGATCAGCTTGAGTTACCACCACGTTTTTCTTGGCTTCTATACCTGGAAGAAAAATCAGTTGTTTCAAATTAGAAAATACATCCACCCTAGATTTTTCTGAAGTATGATGCATGATATGCAAAATGACATGCAATCCTAAAATAAACAGCACCATTAGTGTGTCTGGGTTGGATTTCACCTGCTTGTCAGTGTAATTTGTAACTTGCCTTTCTTCCTACCACATCAAAGGCCCAGGAATCCATTCAGCTGTGCAAAGCTAAAACTCCAGAATTTCTATGGACTCATTGGACCTTTCCTAGTCAATGCCTTGTAAGAACTGCCTTTTGTTTGCTTGAGACCACAGTTCAACAAGTAACTAGCAAGCTATTCTCAGGAATCTGAACAGTGTTTTCACAGGTTAAATAATGCTAAATTCCAAATATTTCCAAAAGGTTACTGAAAGAATTGTTAGAACTAGCCACCCACTGCAAGCAGGTGTGGTGGTACATCCCTGTAATCCCAGCACTCTAGAGGCTGAGGCAGGAGAATTGCCAAGAATCCAAGGCTAACTTGGGCTACATAAGTGAATTCAAGACCAGCCTGAAATACATACCTAGACTCTGTTTCAAAAAACTCAAAACTCATTAAATAAGTAATAAAGAACTAGCCACTGATCATTGGGACCAGAGATCGCCAAAGATTCCAGGACTCCTACATTTCATTTGTGTTCTAGGTTTTCCTAGACTACTAACTAAAATAGCTACCTCTCTCCATATCACCTAGGAATCCAGGACAAGACTTGGAATTCCTAACTGCCTCATAGTGGCTCACTATACGCTCCTAAGCTAACTTAGTTCTTTGTTCTTTACATTCAGAAAAAAGTGATGATACACAGCTCAATATATACAGGAAGTATGTCCTAATTTGCACTGATTTCCAGTGAGTACACTTCATGAAGAAATGACATACTCAGAGTTGAGGTGGTAAAGTTTTTGATGAATGAAGTTTTCCACTGGAGGGAATTTCTTCAGTTTACAATGCTCAGACTTTTAAAAACAGAAGGGAAAAAATGAAGTCATATATTTGACAAACATTAAGGAATTAAAACAGTGTCTGCCAATAGATTAATAAATGGAACACTACACAACAAAAACGAACAAAACATAATCATACCAAACAGTGTAGGTGCATCTCACATGTACAAGCCAAACACAGAAGAGTGTATACTGTGTTTCCACTACTACAAAATTCAAAACAGGTAACACTTGTCTATGGTATTATAAGTCAAGACTGATGAGCTTTGCAGGAGGGATGCTGGTCATGCTTTCTCATGCTCTGAGTACTGGTTACCCAGGGCATTCATGAAAGTTCATCACTAATGATTTATGCATAATTTTTATATAAATATTAAACAAGTGAAAATGTATGTTAAAAAGGTATCCTCAGGTGAAGTACATGGTATGTCAGTTGTATTTTAATAAACCTGTCTTGTTTTGGTTTTTTCCTCTTTGCAGTACTGGGAGTAAAGCCAGGGACTTTGCACTGAACTATATCCCTTGCCCTTTTTTATATTTTTTACTTTCACACAGGGTCTTGCTAAATCTTAAATTTCCCAGACTGACCTGGAACTTGCAGTCTCCTGCCTCAGCCTTCCAGAGTGCTGGGATGACAGCTTTGTGTCACCACATCCAGCCAATAAACCTGTTTTCATCTTATTCTTTAAAGGGTTATAAACCTTATTCTTTAAAGGGATATAATAGATACACGGCCTGGGGATGTAGTTCAGTGATGGAGTATTTGCCTACTACTGTATGTGTGAGCCCCTGGGTTCAGTCCCTAATAATACAAAAACAAAACAAAAGGGTATCTACAATCATTAAAATTACCTACTTGGCTGGACATGGTGACACACACCTATAATCCCAACACTTGGGAGGCTGAGGCAGGAGGATTACCATAAGTTCCTGGGCTACATAGTTCAAGGCCAACCTAAAATACATGATGAAACTGGGCATGGTGGTGCACACCTGTAATCCACCTCTCAGGAGGCTGAGGCAAAAGGATTGCTGTAGTTTGAGGACCACCTGGACTACATAGTGAGTTCAAGACCAGCCTGGACTACACAGTAAGACTGTGTCTCAAAAAATCAAAAATAAATAAAATAAAACAAACTACTCATCTTAAGCTTGCCACTGACAGGGTGATATTTAGCATGCTCATTACAGTTTGTTAGACATTTTACAGCTCAAAGTCAACCTGTAAGCATTACAGCAAAAAGCAAATGCCCACACCAATAAAATATCTTCTTCCTCAGCACATTATGTCTACATACCTGTCTGATTAAAAATGAAGATTTTCAGCGTTTCCAGTGTTCGATCTGTATGATTAAATCTAGCCATTGGTTTAGCTCCTTGAAATAACAAAATGTTAGGAACAGCTACAGTGCCAAACCGGGTAGAAAGGCTGTAAAGGAAAGAAGTCAGTTAGAAAACCTGAATTAACAGGCTTTCTCACATGATTAGCATATCAGAATGGATAGAAATACACGAGCAGCAATCGGTTTCATCAGACCTAAGGAGGTTTCTGATATTTAAACTTCAGAATTAATTTGTTCCTGACCTCTCTCCTCGTGGGTCATGATTGGGAGCACTTCTCTTCTGCAGTCTGAGTTGCTTTCCGTTAGCAGATGGATCTACCCATGACCCAATTAGTCCACTATTTAAGTTCTCAACTTTCAAAACAGATCAGACCAGAAAATTCTAATTCATGGAAAAAGCGCAGTGTGTCAATTTACTTGACAGAACAAACTTCAAATTCTTTAGAATGCCCATCCCTATCCCCCAAAAAAGATAAATATAATAAGCATTTAGCTTGATAAATTGGTGCAAGGGAATATATGACCTAACAAATGTACCAGTAAGTTCACAATTAGGGCATGTAGACCTGAACATAATCTGACCTGTGGGGACTTTTTCACCTTTACATAATACAGACCAGGCCAAGTCCTAATCTCAGTACAGCTACTGAACCAACTGTGGCCTTTGGGCAGGTTATTTAACCTATGTGAGTCTCAGTTTTTCCCACAGTAAAATAGTAATACTGGATAATCAGCTTTTTCTTTCGTAAACATCCTGCACCTTCCACATTAACATATTAGACAAACACGAGTCCCAACCTCTGTAATAAGAACAAGTCTCCTAGTCTCTCTGTAAGTAAGACACCATACCAGGCTCTTCATGGAAGTAAAGACAAAACAATGCCCATGGTGAAAGCCTGTGGGTGGGAAGGAACATGACTGCCAGAACTGAGATCAAAGATCAACTATGCATGGGGACACTGGGGTCCCATCAAAGCTGGACAGTGACCTGCAGACCACTTAGGTATTTCCCTGAAATCCATATGAGAATTACTAGCTTGTAGGCAGTTTCTTTCTTCATAACAGTTTCGGGTAAGCATTGGTTATTATATCCCACACTGAAAAAAAATCAGTGGAGTACAAATTCACAGTTTATTCAACTTCAGTTGACCACCAACTTGCCCATCTTGCTAGCAGTCTAGATTGATTCACAGCTTCTCATGATCTGCTGAGGAGCATTTTAGAAGAGCTGGAAACACAGTTTGCAGGCATGGTCGTGGCACTTAGGAAATGCAGAAAATTAAGGGGCTTCCAGAAAGCGACATCAGCTCCCTCAGGATCTTGACAATAAACCACCGTTCCCTCTTGCCTTTCCCTGCCTTCCATCCCACTTCAGAGCTCTTGCCCGCCTCCTCTGCTTCTCACTTAACCTGTTATGACTTCCACATAACTGCAGCCATCAGCCAAAAGGATGAGACGTAGCTACCCCACCAAGATACCTGCTGTGCTGAGATGCATCCAGAGCCAAAAAATGAAGAGCTGGAAATGCCCGGGGCAGCGAATTAAAATGAGGGGCCAAACTAGCAGAAAATCGGCACCAGGGCGTGTAGAACAGGACCAGGGTGCAGTCACTACCATTTGGGTTTAGAAAATCCATAAGGTCCTGTGGTAAAAGAAATGAGTGTTGAAGTATGAAGTTCATTTCATGAAGAAATGAACATTCATACTAAATGAGTGTTAAAGATATATATACAGGTTTCTGGAAGGATACCCAAGAAAAAGAAATCCTGCTGCACCAGGTAGAGGAACAAACTGCAGCTGAGGCAGGTAGAGGAAAGCTAAGATCCTTTCAGATTCTTTTTTTTAAGACAAGGTCTTGCTATGTAGTTCAGGTTGGCCTTGAACTCACTATGTAGCCTAGGCTGGCCTTGAACTCACAGTGATCCTCCTGCCTCAGCCTCCTGAGTGCTGGGATTATAGGCATGCACCCTGCCCAGCAAGACCTTTTCAAATTTTGACCATATGGATATATAAATTAGCAGAAAAGTACTAGCAAATGACAAGGTATGAACTTTACGACAGTGATGGTAAACCCTTTAGAGTTTTCAAAGATAAACAGCCAGCTAAAGCATACATGCCATAGGTTCACCACCACTGTGGTAGGCTTTCCTAATTCTACAGAGCTATTCTAGTATGTTTCATATTTCACCAATTCAGATACTAAGTACCCTCATGGTATAGGCCACTGTACCTTTGAACTGTACATCTCAAAATCTTAAATGTGTCCCAAAGAGTCATGTATTACAGGCTTGATTTTTATCCTATGGCACTAATGGGAGGTGGTGGAACCTTCAGGAGGTGAGGCCTAGTAGCAAGACTTAGGTCACCAGGGCCTGCCCTTACAGGGGACTGTGGGGCACCAATCTCTCGGGGGCCTCATTGCTTCCTGGCCCCCATGAGGTTGGGTCTTCCTCTGCTATGCATTCCCACCATGGTGTGCTGCCTTACCACAGACCCAGAAGCAACAGGGCCAACCAGAAATATATTAAAACCTCCAAAACTGTGACCCAAAATAAACCTTTCCCTTTTTTAAGTTGATTATCTCAGGTATTTTGTTACAGTGATAGCTGACTAACACAGCAAACAATTTCAAATAGCATTTAGAGCACTAGGATCTCAGACCCAAGCTAGCACCTCAGCAGAACTAAGTTTGTACCAAACAACTGGATCAGTATATGTGATCCAGCATTGTGGAGGCACACACCTGTAATCCCAGTACTCTGTAATCCCAGCAGTCTGTAGCTGAGGCAGAAGGACTGCTGCAAGTTTGAGGCCAACCTGAGTTACATACACAGTGAGTTTAAGGCTAGCATGAGCTACACAGCAAGACCCTGTCTCAAAAAAAAAAAATTATATATATATATATATATCCAGCACTCAGGAAACTGAGGCAGGAAGATTGCATGAGTTTGAGGCCAGCCCTGAACTACACAGTGAGACCCTGTCTCAAAACAAAATTAAATATATATATATATATATATAATCTCCAAAGGTTGCCACCAGTTATTTAAACTATTACTCAGACTATCCCAGTGGTGTGTGTGACACAGTGACAAAGGGCCGACACACGGTGTCTGCCAAGCACCCAGGCAGGCACATGAGCCAGGCTGACCCCTACCCTGGAGGAGCCCCGTGCACTATGCAATGGTGCTCTAACAATAAGCAATCACAGCTTTCAGACCCGGGATCTACTTCTCTCATAAACCAACTGACTTCATCCTGTTCTTTTGGTTTTTTAAACATTCTATAGAAATTATCAGTCATTATTCCAGGATTCCCTCAAATCATTTATCCAGAAAAGTATGGCTGGGTTTGTAACATGGTTTCAGCCCTCATCCCAGAACAAACACTGGACACACATCTTCAGTGGGAAGAGAAATTTTCTATTAACATACCATATTCTCCACATAATGCTCAATTACAATTTTAGTAGTTCTGGTTCTGTTTGGCTCAGTTTGGTTTTGAGACAGGGTCTTGTTTTGTTACCCAAAATGGTCTTGAACACTTTGGCTCAAGCAATCCTCCTGCCTCAGCTTCCAGAATAGCTGAGATTATAGGTATGAGCCACTGCATCCAGCTATAATTCAGATTTTTTTTTTCAGAATTGGGGATTGAACCCCAGACCTTCACACTAAACTATCTTCCTGGACTGGCCCTTTTCTAACTGGGCGCGGGGTGGGGGGGTGTTTTTGCTTTTTGAGACAGGCCTCTGCCAGTTTCTGTAGTCTGGGGTAGCCTTGAATTCACCATGAACCCAGGCTGGCCTCCAACTCATGGTGATCCTCCTGCCTCAGCTTCTCCAGTGCTGGGATTATAGACATATACCACCATGCCCAAATCAATTCAGATACTTTTATGTTGCCTTTGTAATAAGTACTTCCTTTGAAAGAAGAAGCCAGGCATGGACGCTAAGGTGGGAAGATCACCAGTTCAAGCACAGCCTGGGCAGTTTGGTGACTGGGCAAGACTTTGTCTCAAAAACGTAACGGGCTGGGGATATAGCTTAGTGTGAAGGCCCTGGGTTAGATCCCAAGTGAAGACAGATGAGGAGGTGGAGGAACAAGAAGAGGAGGAAGAGGAAATTGAATTGTTCTGTTTCCCTGCCCTGTCCCCTGGGATTTTTATCATGAGGCTTGGTGGTGACATTACCCCAAGAACTGGCCACCTAAAAAGTGTGACCAACACTAGTTAGATTTCTTTCTTTTCCTACAAACATCACCGAGAGCAAAGTCACTTTTCATTCAAGAAGCTATTCAGTGCTATCTCCACTTAGAATACGATAACGACGACCTTCCATTTGCAAGTGGATAGAGTATTAAATCACAGGATTAACATGCTGAAAAGGAAAAAAGTACTGGATCATTTTTTCTTACCTGGGACATATTTAAAATTTTCAGAGTGAAGTTTTCCAGTCCTGTCACATTCCTCTCCTCACAATTCACCTTTGGGGACTTTAGACTCTCAGTGCTGTTGGAGTCCTCTGCCGGGGCTGGCTCAGCATCGGCAGCTTCCGGCTCGGGGTAGTACTCCTCCTCTCTCTCAGGGAACGTCGTTCCTGCGCTGTCCCGGGAGAGGAGGCTGTCGCGGACACTGCACCCCGAGTCCTCCTCTCCTCCAGCAGTGCACGTGCCGCCCCTGGCCTCTGAGGTCCGCTTGTCCTCGGCTTCTCCAGGAATCACAGACAGCACCACCATGGAATCCTCGGGGGTGACCAGCCCCCGCAGGGCGTCAGCCGCCTCCGCCGCCCCCTCCTGGTGGCTGCTTGGGTCCCGCGCGGCTGCCTCCACATCCAGGTACAGGGTCTCCTCCTGGAGAGGTGGAGCAGGCTGCTCCGACCACAAGTGACCACTTTGCTCTGCAACTGAAACATTCAAGCATAATCAGTTGTGTACCACTTCAAAGTATATAAACCCCGGAGTCAGAGTTCTCAAAGATGACACTATCCACCCGGGCACACACCTGTAATCCAGCTGGCCTACGCCTGTAATCCAGAACTCTGAGAGGAGGAGGCAAGAGGATTGAAAGCTAAAGCTTAGCCAGGGCAATTTAAGAGATTTAGCCAGATGCCGTCTCAAAATTTTAATTTTTTTTTTATTTTAAAGAGGATAAAACAGAATAAAACCAATGAAAACAAACCAGTGTAAGAGATACAGGACTTCAAAACCTTATGAAATAAACAATAGTTACCATAATGCCTTTTGATGTCTTCAAAATAGCTGCAGACAATTTCAGACATAGTAAAAATCAAACAATAGACTAGAAACAATAAAAACAAAACAATGAATGCAGTAAAGGACTTCAAAACAAGTCAACAGTAAATCCAAAATTGCTACCATAATATATCTTGCTATCCTTGAAATAGCTTCTCCTGCCATGGGATTTAACATAAACAAAACAAAAGAGGATAAAACCCAACCCAACAAAACAATGGAAACAATACAGGACCTCAAAAGAAGCCCATAGGGAATCAACTAAGGCTCCAACCTTCAGAAGAAGATCCCCCCTAGATGCCACACTGCATATCAATATCCTCTGAACCTATGATCAGACCACTGGCCCTAGACTTGCAATGCCAGTGAAATGCCAAAGCACCACAGGCATCCAACTGCACTTCAGCTCAATAGCTATCATCACAGCCTGTGTTTCTCTGGATAAGCTGGTTGCTTGTGCGGGGGGAGTACTTCCTGTTTGCCAGCCCACGCTAGAAGGGGTTGAGGTCTGTTTGTTCCGGTCTAGTGGTGGCCCGTGCATGGCACTGGTTCCCAGACTGGGTTTGTTTGCTGATGCAGCCATTGTTCTCTTCCCCCAGTCCGTGAATGGCTCTGACCCATGGGGAGAGGCTTGGGTCTAGCTGTTCCCAGTCCACTGGTGGCCCACGCATCCAAAATCAAATTTTTTTAGAAAGAACTAGGGATGCAGTTCAGTGCAAAGGCCTTGAATTCAATCATCAGGACTATCAAAAAGAGAAATTGTCTCCTATGGAGACGTTACCCTTTAGATAAACTGTCAGAGAGCCACCCACCATTCCCCAGGTCAAGAAGGTCACAAAGGGATACTAGACTAATGGGTACCAAATAAACAGATGGACAAATAAAACCAATTCAGTGCTGACATCCAATTAGGAAAATAATATGTATAAATACTTCAATATGTTCATTTGTTTAACAAGAACAACCAGAAAATTTTAAAAAGTCTTATGCAAATCTACTACAGCAAAGCATCTCTGTATACAGTATGACAATTCTGTGAGATAGAGACAAGGGTTATCAAGTCCACTTACTACATGACCAAGCAGAAGCACAGAGAAGTTCAGTATACTATCTGATGACACCCAGCTAGTAAGTAGCAGAACCAGGCCTAAGGAGGAAAGCCTCCAGCTGATACTCCAAAA
Source organism: Dasyprocta punctata (assembly GCA_004363535.1). Classification (NCBI taxonomy): domain Eukaryota; kingdom Metazoa; phylum Chordata; class Mammalia; order Rodentia; family Dasyproctidae; genus Dasyprocta; species Dasyprocta punctata. The sequence continues at coordinate 9,724 of RJWM01048888.1, forward strand.
TAAGCCTTCCCCCTCCCACCATGATTCCTTGGGGGATGCTGGGTTGCTATGCCTGAGAAACAAGGGTAGAGCCATAAGATGAGCAGGTCCTCCTGAAGTGCCCTCTGACAGGCGGACTCTGTCCTCCTGCCCCCCGCTTAGGTTCCTGCCCTGGGGAGTGCTAAGAAACTGGCCCAGCAGTGCAGGTACAGCAGCAGGAGGAAGAAGGGGGGGATTTTCCTCCTACTTTGGAGCCACAAGTTTGATCCTGGGCAAATGCTCACATAAGAGAAAAGTCCTGGGTGGCCTTGTATGCCAAGTTAGCAACAGTCATCAACCTCTGCAGTGTGACTCCCACAATTCAACCTTCATCAGCTCAACATTGGGCAACAAATGAAGCTAACTGCTTCAGGAAAGTTTGCCATGTGGGTGGGGGTCATCAACTGTGTGACAAGCTCTACGTGCCAACAGCATGTCATCAGCATGTGAATGAAAAATATTTATAAAGAAATAGTAGCCAAAAATTTTCCAAGGTTGATGAAAACTATAAATTCATAGATCCAAGAAACTAAACTACACCACAGCATATGATAAATTGCTCAAACCAGTAACAAAATCTTAAAAGCAGCCAGAAACAAAAGATACATTAATTGAGAAAGATACAGATGATATCAAATTCCTCATGGGAAATAATACAAATAAGAACAGCATTTTTTTTAAATGAAAGAAAAAAACCCGATTCTTCAGCCGCACGGCTCGGCTCGAGCGTGCGCCATCCCACAGCTCCTGTGCAGACCGCGCCGCCCAGCAGGGTTGCTCCCGGCACTGTAGGCCTGGGACCTGCCCGGGCCTGCCCCGCAGGCATAGCTGTTGGGCCGAACTTGCGGACAGAACCAGGGTCGGGTCCGCGTCACGCGCGGTGCCCAGCATAGCTCCCTGGGACCGGGAGGCCTTGGCCCCCACCCAGTAAAGGAGGAGACTCCACCTGCACACCCCGGGAGGCCGCCCTTCCTTGCTGCGCACGGGACCCAGCCTGGGTCCCGCGATCCTGCACGCCGCAAGAATCAGCGCGAACCTCAGGGGAACGCTGGCCAGCCGCGCAGGACACAGAGCTACATAGATTCCAGAAGAAAATGACAAAACGAAAGACCAAGAGGCAGTCTCAGTCCCCCAGCCCACAAAGAACAAACCCAAGAGATACTGAAATGGAAGACAGTGGGAGTCACACAAATGGACTTTCTGAAATGATAGAAAATGCAATAAAGCAACAGCTTGATGAAGCTATAGAGAAAATCAAATCAGAAATATTCTCTCAGCTAAAAAATGAAATGAGAATCATTATTAAAGAAATGTTGTGTGTATCTAAAGAAGAGCAAGATAAAAACATAGAAGAACTTAAGAAAATGATCGAAACCTTGAATGAAAAATATAAGACACAAACAGAATGCATGAAACAGATGCAAAGGGAAATGCAAGAAATGAAAAACTCCATGGAAAGTTTGAAAAACCACTTAAATGAAGCTGAAGATAGAATCTCAGATCTTGAAGACAGCATGGGAGACCATGGCCATGAAAGAAAAGATCTCCTAAAAATAGTAAGGAACCAAGAAACAACAATTCAACA
>RJWM01048889.1:0-11318 GCA_004363535.1 Dasyprocta punctata
TGAATTAACATTTTGACATTTTCTTTCTTTTTTGTTCTTTGTATTCACAGGAAAGGAACAATACAAATATTTTAAGGGACCAGTTGCAATTGACTGAATCCTAGGTAAGTAAAGGTAAATTTGTACTGGTGTTTAAAGATACAAAAGAAGTTCCTATTTTAGTTCTTTCCTCAAAAAAATCTTTATCAAATGTAACTGGATATTGTTTAAAAGTGATTTTTGTCATTTCTTTTAGTCATTTCATTTCCAAGCTAAAATGGAAATTACATACACAGACTCACTTTTTATATTATTTACAAATTGCTTTTTATTGAGCTTTTTCAATATATTATTTGCATGTGGCTCTAAAAGTAATATTTAAGCTAATCATTTTTTTAAAAGATAAGTATGCTTTTTAAAAACTCTTTTAGTTTTTCACACTTCTACACTACACCTTGTTTCTGTTCTCTTTTTATCTGCTGACAGCAGTAGGCCTACTTACACAGACAGATAATAATATTTTTCTGCTTACCATGACAACACCCATTCAATGTTTACTGATAAACTAAGAGCAAGTCAGAACATCTAAGGGATGCAAGGGAAATTCGCACTCCTAAGTAACTTCAATTTGGAAATGAAAAGAATTGTATAGCTAAAAGAAATTCATATACTGCTAACATTTTGTTAAAAATCTTCTCATTTTTATGCCAATGAAATATTCTCCACTGAAATCTCCTGCTGGACCTTTTTTTCCCAGTGCTGGGGAGCAAACCAAGGGCCTAGTACATGCCAGGTAAGTGAACCAAATCCTCAGCCCTTTTCAATTCATTTGCAGAGTCTTGAACTTGCAGTCTTCCTTCCTTCATTCTTCTGAGTAGTGAGGATTAAACATATGTTCAATCACTGTAAAATACAAGCAGAATTATTATGATCTCTAAACTTACACATTTAATATGTGTTCATATACATGTAATGGAGTAGCTCTGCATTCAAATGCCTATTCTGGAGTCACAGACACCCAAATCAAACTTTTCACACATACATAAACATATATGGTCTTCAAAAATGTGTCAACAATACATTTAAATAAAAGTAATTATTATAAGCCATATTAATGCCCATATTTTGTTCCCAAGAGGATCAACTAACTAGAGACATTATAACCTACAAGGTTTGGCGTCTCCAAATAGGGTCTGTAACTCAGTAATTTAAAAAAATAGAGGGATTTATGGGAAAATGGCAGAGTGGTGATCAGCAGAGAAACAATCTCTCCAAGTTTTGCTGTTCATACCCTGGAATACAGCAACATGAGGAAGAGAAGGAGGAGAGCGGTGGGTCCCATGGACACAGGAAGGATCTGAACTGAGACTTGAAGCCCATGGAGAGAGCTAGTTCAGGAATTCAGCAAAAATAAGAAAACTAGGGGTGGTGGTCCTGCCAGATGGGGTGAAACAAGAAGGAAGCACTGCCATCCCCACACCCCATGTGCTGGCAGAGGCCCTGCCAGCCAGGGAGAAGCAGTAAGGCAGCCGTGCAGCCTCTCCGTGTGCCCCACTCTAGTTTTTTCAAGGCAGGGTCGCACCATGTAGTTAAGTCCGGCCTTGCTCACATTGCAGCCCAAGCTGGCCTCGAACTCACAATGCTCCTCCTACCTCAGAGGCCTCCCAAGTGCTGGGATTAAAGGCATGTGCCACCACGCCCAGGGAAATTTGAGCTCTTGATGATGCCATTATTTTGCTTGATTGGGCATGTTGATATGTGCTTAAAAGACAGAAAAAGAACAAAAATAAAACTGGAAGCCAGGTGTGGTAATGCATGCCTGTGACCCCAGGCCTCTGAGAGACTGAGACGAAGGGTCCCAACTTGGAGCCCAACCCTGGCAACTGAGCTACTTAGCAAGACCCTGTCTCAAAATAAAAAATAAAGAGTTGGAGATGTAAATTCCTGGGTTCAGTGCTATAAACGAAGGAAGGAAGGAAGGAAGGAAGGAAGGAAGGAAGGAAGGAAGAGAGAGAAAAAGAACAAAAACCTAGAAATCCAGCAAGAACAGAAAAATAAAGACTTTCTCTAACAAAATATTTGCACCCAACTGACTCTGCATACTAAATTGATATTTTTGAATCCTAAAAATAGGATTATCTTTTAACAAACAGTCCAGCACTTTTTCAATTCATGTTCAATTTTAGTAGTCATTATTCAACTAATAGTTGTTAAGCCAGTCACCAAGTGTGACTCTGCAAGGGATAAAATGATTAGTAAAGCACATTCACTTTATTATGGAGTTTTGCTCAAGTGAAAAAGACCGATGCATTCAACACTCACACAAGGAAGTGCTATAGGAACATAATGGAAGAGGTTAATTTTTAAATATTGAATAGGGTTTCATGAATGAGTTGGCATTTGAGACTGTAACTGAAGAAGACCTGAGATTTCAACAGATGCTGATGATGGGTCCTACAAGAGTGGCTTTTCTGACCTACACTTCCCTGTCTGAGGCTCTTTAATCTGTTTTCTTTATTCCACAGCACTCATCTTTTAACATAGTTTACAGTTTTCATACTTACTGTCTTTCTTATCCAACTAAAATATAAGCATTGTGACAAGTATCTTTATTAAGTAGCATAAGCCTGGGTCCAGTGTACCCACCCCTAAATTTTCTACTGTGAATTTGTACTTTGTCATTATAATAGCCAGTTGTGTATCTCAGTACCTCTGCCTGAGGGGCACAGGAAGCAATCTATGTGTTTACCCACTTGGTATGATGAGCAGCAAAGAGTGTGCACATATGCAAAAGTGTCAAAACAAGACTTGGACCCATCTTTATGCTCTAACTGGTTTTGCATATGTTTACCCAAGCATCACAGTGGGTCTAATAGACCCACATCATGCCAGGATTTGATTTTTTAAAAGTTCTCTTTTGATTTTTCTGGTAGAAGTAGTCCAATTCAGTACAATGGCACATGAAAAACTAGATTTGCAAGTTTTAGAGGAAGTCAAAAGTGAATCATCAGATTACTCATGCATGGACAATGAAGATGATCCATCATGGTAAAATATATGCTTTCATAACAGAAGAATGGTGTGAGTGGATGATGATGATGATGACGATGACTTTGAGGCTGACCATGGGAGCCAAAGATCCTGTGACTATGAAATGGATCAAGAATTGACTGATACAGAACCAGGGAATGCAGGACTTCTCGATTCAGATGATAGAGAAAACAGCAAAATGAGGACGTATTTGACCAGTGAAATGTTGTGAAATGGTCATGCAACCAAATGGTATGATCTAATGTTAGAACTAGTTTCCTATATCTGTTACAGCACTTTGCATTTTGCCTGTGTGAGTGTTAAGTACATCTGTCTTTTTCACTTGAGCAAAACTTTAATAATCATATTATCCCTTGCAGTGTCACCCTTGGTGGCTGGCTTAATAACTATTAGTTAATTAATAACTTCTGCAAAAACTAGGTCTTGGCAGGAGTGAAATGGACAGAATGCCAGCACTGCCATTCAGTGTTGGAAATTGTAACAGATGAAATGGTACAAGATGCTGTGAAATACACGAAGGCTGAAATAAAAGTAAAACATTCTGTATGCTCCAATAGCCATATTCCAAAATGTATTTATTATGACACATCACTAGCTGAGCTGAAAGCATTCCTATGTCTGCTCTATTTAGTGAGAATTTTCATGGTAACTACAGGAACGTAAAAGATTTAGAGAAAGGCAATGAGTCAAAATACAGCTTAAAAAACCTATGCCCTTGTAGATGCAAAGACTTACTATGCTTTCAGTTCAGACATTTATCCTGGAGATCAGCTATCAGACCCTTATTCATATAGTCCTTAAACCAAATGATGTTGTGGGCAGACCTGTGGTTCTCATTTTCCAAATGAATTAAATGTGACATTCAACAATTGGTTTACCAGTTTCCAGTTGATGTTATATTTGCTAACAGAGCACAAGATGACTGGCACAGGAACTGTCACATGAAAAAAAAGCAGAAACTCTAAATGAAATGTTGTAATTTCAAAACAGAGAATTGTATAGTATAATCTTTGAATTTCTGAAAGGTATAGCATTGGCCTTGTATATGATGAAGAAAAACGAACTGGTACTGCTGATGTGAATGTTACACCATGATGGAAATACTGGTAGGGAAACCTCAATGAAACAGGAGCCTGAGATGGGAACTTTCTTTCTTCTTTTTTTTTTTTTTTTTTAATTTTTTAAAATTTTATTTTAAAGATAGTAAAATCCAACAAAAGACAACAGAACAATCAAAACAAAGTAGTAGAACTGGCATAGAACTTCAAAGAGAGATACTATGAAAACAATAGCTACTATAGTGTATCTTGTTATTTTCAGAATAGTTGACCATTCCATCATGTATAACAAAAACAAACCAAAAACAAAACACAATAAAACCAATAAAGCAGGATATGAAGTGAAGAAAAATTTTTTAAAAATTTAAAAAAGAAATGAAAATTAATCAAACTTAAGCAAAACAATGAGAACAATATTGGGGCTCGAAGACAAGACAGAGGACAATCCCACATGTTTGCCACATTGCACAATGTCATCTTCCCAAGAAATGCTCAGACTGCGGGCACCAGGCCTGCAAAATAACCTAACAATACAAGCATTCAGTTGCTTTATGTACCTTAGTTGCTATGAACTTAGCCAGTCCTCTGAGCCAGCGGGATACTTACAGGGGGTGGGGTGGCAGGAGGAAGTCCTTGCTTTGTAGCCCACACGCTGGTAGGCCTAAGGGACACACATCTCTTTCTTTCCTGGAGTCAGCTCAGTTGCGCACACTCACCAGGGAGGCAGGCAGGTTTTCTTCTGGTTGCTGCCTCTCTGCCCACCATGGCATGTTCTCAAAAGGCACATCATTCTCTCCCGGGAGTCTGTGCAGGTCACGCACACTCACCAGGGAGGCAGGAGGGTTTTCTTCTGGTTGCTGCCTCTCTACCCACCATGGCGGGTTCTCAAAAGGCACATTGTTCTCTCCTGGGGGTCCGCACAGGTCACACACACTTGCCAGGGAGGCAGTCGGGTTTTCTTCTGGTTGCTGTCATTCTGCCCAACATGGCGGGTCCTCAAAAGGCATATAGTTCTCTCCCTGAGATGGGAACTTTCAAAAAATCAAAGATGGAGTAGATATTGTTGAGTTATGCAGCACCTATGACCTATTGGCCAATGGTTGTGTTTTACACACTCCTAAACATGAGTTTATAACAAGTGCAAATTATCATGGAGAAATTTCTTAAAGGACTGAGACTGGAGTTCACCAAAGATCATTTACAGTAGAGGAAAATCAAAATGGTTCTGCCCAAGCCACCACACAAAAGAACTGCAGAGCACACTGGTCAGTTGACAGGTGAACAGGCACATTCAGCATCCCAAAGATCTACTACACCAACAGGAAAACACAAAAGATATCAACTGTGCCCTGTGAGAATGGACAGAAAAACAAAACATACGTGTTATCAGTGTAAGTGATACTTGTGTGGAACATGAAGTTGTTGTGTGTGAAAACTGCCTTGACTGTGACAGTTGAAATAAGACATTTCTATTACAGATTTTTGTTTATGTTTACATTGTAGTTCACATGGGTTTTTATTTTTGCGGCACCAGGGAGTGAACTCACAACCTTGCACCTGCCTGACAGGCGTGTAAGCCGTTGAGCCAAACTCCCGGCCTTGGTTTTTTGAGGCAGGGTTGCACCATGTAGCTCAGGCCAGCCTTGCACTCGCGTTGTAGCCCAAGCTGGCCTCGAACTCACAACGCTCCTCCTACCTCAGCCTCCCGAGTGCTGGGATTAAAGGCATGCGCCACCACGCCCGGCTGGGTTTTTATTTTTGATGAAATCTTTTAGGTTTGTAAGCAAGTAAATGGTTGATGTGAAAATGTTGGTGTGTATTCTAAGCACTCATTACATATTTGATACTTTATTTTGTTGACATCTTAATTCTCTGCATGTTGTACAATATAGTAGGAAGCTCCTGACACAACAGGTAAAGAGGTGATGAGACTGCCACACAGGAAAGGAAAGCTAAACACACATGCTGTCGGTGTAAGTGAAAAGTGTATATGGAACCTGCAGTTGTCATGTGTGAAGACTGTCTTGGGTGTGAGAGTTGAAGCAAAGATATTTTTGTGGTAGAGTACTAATGGTATTTTTATTGTAGTTCATATAGGAATTTATTTCTCTTGCTTCATTTTAGACTTTTTACACCAAAAATCAGTTGATGTTGAAAATTTTGATCCTTTTTTATAAACAATAAATATTAAAAAGTCAATATTTTATTTTTGTGATTTTTCCTAAGTACTCATTGTTTAAAATAACAAAACTCATAAAATTAAAATTAATAATTAATCAGTAGAAATATTGTGAAGGATAAACGTGGATCTGACAGAGCCATGTTTCTGAACCTTGATGACAAATTTTGTCTTATACCCTGGGGGTAAAGAATGTATATGCTTTGGTGCCTAGAAGTTCCTGTTCATTGAACTGCTTGACAAAACATGTGGGATCAATTAATAAGGGGAAAACACAAGTTAATCCTGAAGGCAGAAAGTGTAGCATATGTTTTCAAGTAGTAAGGGAGTCCAACATGGCTGGTATGACTAGAAAAGACCATTTTTTGACCATGTGGTGTATATGGGAAGAGCACGAAATGTAGAAAAAAGGGCTTTTTCTTCCTTTTCCACTAAACAATCAAGCTAATGGTTGAAGTATAATAATATGCAGTTCCTATATTGTCATTGAATAAGTTAAATAACAAGCAATTCCAGCTTTGGAATCTTTAGGGTTTTTGATCCATCTCTCATTGTACGTTTGCATGTATTTTATTTATATTTATGTTTGATGTTCTGAAATGGTACTCTCTTGCTAAAATTGCCTGTGTATAACCTCAGTTTATTTTTTAAGCAAAAAACTGAATTTTATAAAGTGGATGAATCCTCTCTTTCAATGAAATTACATTAAATGAATATGTCCAAAATTTGCTGAAGTTAGATGACATCAGAATGTAACATGACATACAATGCCATGGTAAATACACACTACTGTCAGCAGCCACATCAGTTAGATCTTTATGTTCCTAGATGTGTGGACCCATAGGAAAAGGAGTGAGTCTAGGTATGAACCCTGGAATCACTGGAAATCTCATTCATGGCATTTTAGTGAGGTTGGTGTCCACTGTGCAGTTATGCTCTGTGATAAATCCATATCCTTCTTATTTCTACCATTAAATGGGGGACATTTATTCATCTACCTGTTTTATATTTTCATTTCCATTTTTAAAAAAGTAATACATATTAAATATGAAACAATTTTTTCAGTGTTTAGTTCACCTTTGCCCCAAACACTAAAATGCAAAATGTTCTGTATCTGCAGAGTCAGGTACAGTAGACACTAGGTACGTGTGTGGACCCATAGGAAAAGGAGTGAGTCTAGGTATGAACCCTGGAATCACTGGAAATCTCATTCATGGCATTTTAGTGAGGTTGGTGTCCACTTTGCAGTTATGCTCTGTGATAAATCCATATCCTTCTTATTTCTACCATTAAATGGGGAACATGCAAACATGTCCCCCATTTAATGGTAGACATGCATCGAACATGCAAAAATTTTGCTATTCAAACTGAGGAAATATATATTTCTCAATATTAATTAATTTATATTGAAATACTCCCATATGGCTGTTGGCTCTACCATACTGGACAACACAGGTCTTTCTATTGTTCTTTCAGAAGGCTCAATAATGACTATTGACTTGTTTGATGTTTTTATGTACAAAACTATATTGCATGAGCTGTTACACCCAGAAGACAAAGAAGAGATGCTTTTCTCTCTTCCTGTTTCCTTATTTCTTTTTGCACATTTGTGGAAGGCAAACCAAAGTAGACACTGAAAAGGGAGAGAAGGAAAATAAGCTGGAAAATTTGGGACTCAAGGAAAATGGTGGTGAGTTCCTTTTTTGATTGTTTTTTGTTCTCCCCGTACCCATATCCTACATTTGAAGCTAAAGAAGCAAGCAACCTATGATGCCAATGAGCAAGATTTTAAAAATCTCCAGCCAATGCTTACTCTTTCTAGTTAAAGGATCAAAGGACACCCTAGCCCTTTGCTCTGTTTTGTCAAATGCTACAGAAAAGGCAGGGCCTTTCCACACACACACACACACACACACACACACACGTCTGTCTACAAATGCCAAATAGAGAGCCTGGATTCCCACCCTTGCAGACTATGATGATGTATCTCAAGCCCCAAGGTGGTAATAGAAAAGGTCAAGTAGAGACCAGGTCTTTCACCTGCATTGGCCCATAATGACTGACCCTATACTCCTATAGCAGTGATGGCAAACCTCTTAAGAGAGGAGTGCCCAAACTATAACCCAAAACTCACTTACTTTTTCACAAAGTGGGAACACTGCAATTAAATCTGAATACTGAGGTTTTACTTTAGAAAAAACAACCCATACATTAACATCTTTTGTCTTAAAAGAAAAACAAATAGCACACATGTCGTAGGTTCACCACTACTGCCCTAGAGGATCAGTGGATATCACATGGAGAGCCTAACTTCCCATCCAATCCTGGCAGTAATAAGACTCACTTTCCTCTTCCTACTGAGTATCAGGGGAAGTCTAGTTGGAAAGTCAAGACTTTTACTACCTCTTAACACTAATGAATCCAAGGGCCGGGAGTTTGGCTCAGCGGCTTAAGCGCCTGCCCTGGCAGGTGCGAGGTTGTGAGTTTGATCCCCGGTGCCACAAAAAATAAAACAAAACAAAACAAAGCAAAATGAATCCACACACCATGATGCTAATAGAGGCAATTTTGGCAGATAGCACTCCTACTACCCCTGTCAGCAGCACTGAGGAGTCTGCTGTCATCAGAGGGTGGAAGCAAAGGTGGAAAAGTGGCCTCTCCCTCCCTCGACTGTAAGGAAGTTATGTGCACTCCGCTCCTGTCAGGTTGTTGTCAGAAAACATCAGTACAAACAGAAGGCCTAAATAAGATCCAGAATCTCATCAAGTTTCAGGGCTGGGGTTATGGTTGAGAAGTAGAGTACTTGCCTAGTATATATGAAGCCCTTGGTTTGATCTCCAGCATTGTAAAAAAAAAAAAGTTTGCATAAAGAGGCAGGTTGAGGGCATAGCTCAGTGGTATGGCACTTGTATAGTAAATATGAGACCCTGGGTTCAATCTCTAGCACTGAAAAAAAATTCAAGTTTCATCAAAGATCGTTTGTCATACTAAGAACTAGGAAGATTTCAAACTGCTGTTTTTTTTCAGAAGCCCAATAATTAATGGACCTCAATTAAGTGAATGAATCTCAAACAAATTTTTAAAAGGCAATCAGTACATGCCAATGTCGAAATGGCAGAGATGTTATAATGATCTAACTGATTTAAAGCAGGCATGATTTTAAAAGAAGCTTTGTCTGAGGGACAACTAGAGACATACTCATAAGTGAAATAAATCAGACACACATGTGTAAACATCATATTTTCTCACTAGTGTGAGAAACTGAAAGAGTAAATAAGGTCAAAAATATACAATACATATTTTGAGTAGAGAAGAAACTATTCAAAAGAAAAAAACTGTGATGGGAGAAAATGGAAAAGAAGGAAGCGATAAAGAAAGGAAGCCAAGAATATCAAAAGAACAAAGTTATTAAATATAGTATAGTTTCTTTCTCCTCTAGAGTTTTTACAAATAAAGATTACTGGTTGAAGGAAAAATTATAATGATTTGTGCTATGGTTCTATGTAAGAATTATTTAAAATGTTTATATTATAAACAAGATAGAGTAAAGGAATATTCAGGGAAGGAAGTCTCATGCCACTCACAAAAATTAATTTAAAATGGATCAGATTCACATGTAAATCTTAGGCCAGGAATAGAGCTTAGCAGTATAAACACCTGCTTGGCAAGCACAAGGTTCTGAGTTCAATTCCTGGTACCAAAAAGATGTAAAACTTAAACTATAAAACCTGTATAACAAATAGAGATATTTGAGATATAAAGCTAGGTAAAAAAAAAAAAAGTTCTTTGACTTAACACCAAAAGCACAATCATGGGAAAACTGATAAGCTGTATTTCATCAAAATTAAAAGTCTTTTGAAGACTATGAAAAAACCAGCTCCAGACTGGAGGAAAATGTTTGCAAATCATATATGTGACAAGGAACTAGAATCTAGGAATCAAAGATATGTTGGTCAGCTTTCTGTTGCTGTGACAAAATACTTGAGAGAAACAATGTAAAAGAATGGTTTATTTTGGCTCATGGTTTTATTCCACGGTCATGTAGAGTAAATCAAGGTGGGGAGTACATGGTGGTGCAAAGCTGCTCATTTAATAGCATCCAGGAGCATAAGAAAAGAGAGAGGGGTCCAGAGTGAAAAGATACCTTTCAAGGTCACACCTCCTAAAGCCTTCCTCAAATTTTAAGCTACCAAATTTTCAATGGACTAATCCATTGGTGAAGTTAGATCTTTCAAAGACCCAGTCACCTCCCAAAGTCCCTGCCTCTGAACACAGCTGCATTAGGGATCAGGCCTTCAACACATTAGCGTTTGGAGGACATTGCAGATCCAAAATAAAACAAAAGTAACTTAAAATTCAATAGTAAAATAAACTTAACAGTCCAATAGGGAAATGTCTAAAATGCATGAACACATTTTACTGAGAGGATTTAAAGATGCACGTGAAAAAATGTTCAGTATCCAGCCATCAGGAAAGTATGCATTTAAACAGTAAGGCCATTACCAATACACTTATCAGAACAGCACAATTTTTGTTTTTAAAAGTGACACCATCAAATGTTAGAAATGTAGAGCAAGGGGCTCATGCATACATTGCTGATAAGAACAAACTGATACAGCAATGCTGGAAAACAATTCAGCAGTTTCTTCAAAAACTAAAAGTGCCGCAGACTTACAACTCAACAATTGCTATCCCGAACATTTATCCCAAAGAAATGAGAGTTTAAGTTTATACAAAAACCTTTATATGAATATTTATACAGTGGTACTTAATACTCATCATTAATTGCTTCTCGGAGGTGCAACAAGTACCAAAAAAAAAAAAAAAAAAAGATGAATACTAGACAAATTGTTTCAGCTGGAAAGGGTAGCAAGGCTGAGGCAGTCAATGGACAGGTTCTAGCTTGTACAAGTTCAAACAAAGGATGAATACTGGGACAAAATTTGATGGATTTCAAAGCAGTTGAGTACCAAGGTATGACTGTAGTGACTTTATTTGTCATGGCCAAAACTAAAACAACCAAGTGTCTTTTTTTTTTTTTTTTTTTTTTT
>RJWM01048890.1:0-11319 GCA_004363535.1 Dasyprocta punctata
CTAACAGCTTTTTTTTTTTTTTTTTTTTTTTTTTTTTTTTGCAGAACCGGGGATTGAACTCACAACCTCGCACCTGCCAGGGCAGGCACTTAAGGCACTGAGCCAAACTCCCGGCCCTGGTTTTTTGAGGCAGGGTCGCACTATGTAGCTCAGGCCGGCCTTGCGCTCGCGTTGTAGCCTGAGCCGGCTCTAACAGCTTTTAACATTCAGGTCTTATGCTGAATTTCTGGGATCTTGATTATTATATGTCTGGGTGTAGATTCATTTTGGTTATGACTAATTGGAGTTCTATGCTTCACTTATCTGTACATCAGTTTCCTTTACCATGTTTGGGAAATTTTGGCTATTATTTCTGTAAATATTCTTTTGATATTATTTATGCTGTCATCTTCTTATGTTCTTTTTTGATTACACCTATCAATTTTTTTTTTTTGTGGCACCAGGGATCAAACTCACAACCTAGTGCCTGCCAGACACTGATCCAAACTCCCAGTCCTAGGTTTTGAGGCAGGGTCACACTATGTAGCTCAGATTGGCCTTATGCTCGCGTTGTAGCCCAAGCTGGCCTCAAACTCACAACACTCCACCTACCTCAGCCTCCCAAGTGCTGGGATTAAAGGCATGCGCCACCACACCTGGCACACCTATCAATCTTATATTGTTTTTCCTTGCATCATCTTGCAACTGTTGAATTGTTACTTCCTGATTCCTTGTTATTTTTAAAACTCTTTCCTTCCCTGTTCACTAGCTGCAATTTTGTCTTTGAGGTCTGAAAGTCTACCTTCACATTCACTGAGGCGGTTTTGCCAACTGTGGATGGAGATTTTGATTTCCTGGATATCTCTTTGTATCTGTTTCATGCCTTCTGTGTCTTTCTTCTATTGTTCTTTCAAGGTGTCAATCTTTCTGCAGTGATCCTCAGTTTTTTTTTTTAACTATGTGTTCTTTAGATGTGTTCAGCATTTCTTTTATTAAGTTTATCATTTCTTCTTTTACCTGGGAGATTATTTCTGATCTGAGTTCCTCTGCAGCTTCATGTACTTGTTTCTTTATTTCAGTTGCTATCATTTCGTAAGTTTCAGGTGTATGGCTTACATTTCCTTCTAGGTCCATGTCTCTTAGGCTTGTTTGGGGTGGGCTAGAGGGTTGAGATTACATTTTGCTCTTGCATTTTATCATTTCCTCTATTCTCCCGGGAAGCTGAATGCAAGGTATCAGTTGCTTCCTGGGTTGACGATAACTGCTCCTATTGCAGGGAGTTTCCCCAGTTGAGTGGGGGTAGTTGGTCAGGCCTTACTTGATCACTAGTGGCACTTGACAGCTCCTCAAATGTTGGGAGTAAGCTGGGTGGTCCTTCGGTACACCCACATGGTCCTCTGAAGCTCTCCAGCTATTTGAGGTTGCTGGGCAGGACTCTACCAGGTTCTGAGTGACCTTCCAAGGCTAAACAGCTAGATGGAGTACACTGTGCAGGCCTTCAGCTCAGGCTGCATGGCACTCCATAGCTTCCCAGCTGCTTGGGGTTGCTGGGTGTGGCCCTACCAGGTTGCAAGTGAAGTGCTGAGCTTGCACTGCTGGATGGGGCTTGATATATAGGCCTTTGGATCCCACCACTGAGTAAACGTGGTTCCCTGGTTACTCAGAGTCACTGGGCGAGGCCCAATCAGGCCCTAGAGGACTTACCCGAAGTTCCCAGGCTGATTGGGCACGCTGAGCAGGTCCCTACCAGGTTTCTAGATGGGTGCCCAGCTTGGAGGCCTGGGTGGAGTTTGCTGTGCAGGGCTTCAGCTCACACCACTGAGCGTGGGCAGTTCCCCAGCCACTCAGGGTCACTGGGTGGGTCCCATCCAGGCCCCAAAGGACCTACTCAAATGTCCCAGGCTGATTAGGCACACTGGGCAGGTCCCTACCAGGTTCCGAGAGGAGTGCCAAGCTTGCATGACTGGATGGAGTTAACTGTGAAGGGCTTCAGCTTGCACCTACAGATCATTTTATGATATTGAAAAATTCTTAATTTTATTCCTTTAAAGTTAATTTGTGTATCTAATATTATATGAGATAGAGTTTATGCTTTTCATGAGGTAATCCTTTTTGAGTTATAAAAATTTATGTTTTTTAAAAATATTCTCATGATGTCTATATATTCTTTTTTTGTGTGTGGTCCCAAGAATCAAACTCACAACCTCATTTCTGCAAGGCAGGCACTTAAGCCACTGAGCCAAACTCCCAGTCCTAGTTTTTTTTGAGACAGGATGCCCTATGTAGTTCAGGCCGGCCTTGCACTCACAACACTCCTCCTACCTCAACCTCCTGAGTGCTGGGATTAAAGGCGTGCACCACCATTCCCAGCCTTGATGTTTATATATTCTGCAATGACATGTCAAGTTTCATTTCCATACTGTTAATTTGTAGCATATCTCTTTTACTTTTATCATTTTTCTAAAATTTTGTCAATTTTATTAATCATTTTAAAGTACTTGTTCTTTAATTCTTCTGTTTTCTCTATTGCGTTTCTGTGTTATTGCATCAAAGGTGCCATTATTTTTTTTCATTCTACTTTTCAATGCAGTGCAATTGATTTGTGTATGTGTCTGATTGAGCGTGTACATTTGTATGTTTTACATACTCTTCAAACTTCTGTTTTAATTATATAGGTTATTTACATTTAAAACCACAACTTTTGTAAAAGACTATGAGTATTACAGTATTGTATTATTTTTTTGTTGGTGTTTTTTGCTTTTTGGAGAAGTTTTTTTGTTCCATTTCCTGTTTCTTGCATTCCAATTGATCCCTTGAAAATATTTCAGAATTCGATTTTGAACTATGTGTACATTTTTTCATGCAGTGTAGTTTTCTTAGTGGGTGATTTTTGATAGATTAGCAACATTGACATCTTACTACAATAGTGAAAGTGCTGAAAAGTAGCATACATATCTTACTCTTACTACTTTTAAATTTTGCTTATATTACAGGTTTTCACTATATGCAGTGAGTACATCATGATATTATAATTGTTGGTTTCCTCTATTCAAAATAATTAAGAAACTCATAATAAAAAACACTCCATTATATTTCTCCTCCCTTTTTGGCTACTCAGTGAACTTTTCATTTGAAAGTTTGTCACCTTCTGCTACTCATTTTTTCATGTTTCAAGTTTGTCATTTAACCATTGTCTAAAAATTCTGTTTTCTTTCTTGATGTTAAATTTCCTCTCTACTTAAAGATATTTTTCCAAGATATAATAAAAATATCTAAATAATTTAAGAATTTAAATAGTTACAGACAAGCAGTTGGAAGAGAATCTGTATTTTAAGAGAAAAGGAAACAAAGCTATTCAATATCTGGCTTTTTTGGGGTTAATGTTTTAACATTAGCAAGTTTTCAAATAGTTGCTTTTGGAATCTCAATGTTAGATATGAACTGCATGCCAGAAAATAGTAGAAGACATAAAAATGCCTTGTACAATGTTCTATATCAGTTTCCAGAGCAGCTACAAAGTAGAAATGATAATTAAAAAAAGAAAAAGTGCACACATAGACATTGACACTTTTACTTGTGTAGAGAATTGTGAATATAATGATCATATATACTACACACATAGAAATTCAGATCCACGAAAAATTACTTTTCTAACTTGCAAGTTTTCTGAGAATACTTATCTATACAGAGCAACTAAAATTGTTTTTTGTGAAAGAAAAGAGGAATGGATTAAATTATAAACATTAATGTTATATTAATTTCTAATGATTTTATTTTTCCTACTGGTTTTCAAGTGCTATTAAACAGTAATTCAAGAGAAGTAAAAAGTAAAAAATAACATTTATATGTCATCTTTAATGAAACATTTATTTTAGTTTTTCATAGTTGCTTTTTGAATTCCAAAGATTTTTCAACTGTTTGGGTTAAATGTTACAAATATCCAAAATTTTTTTAAAAATTGCTTCTCATGTTTTTGTACAATGTTAGCTCTAAAAGTGTAAATTTAATGTTCATTGATTTGGTGGCCTTGCTTAAAATTTATTTGATATAACAATAGTTTTTATAATGACCTCGAAGATCACGAAAGAAAAACTAAAACAGTAAACCTGGTTAAAAAATCAAAGTCAACTGATGCTTCAGTAGGTCAGGAGTTAGAGAGAATTTGTACTATCATCTTCAGTATAATTGGAAGATTACTGCCCTGAATTGTGGACACAAACTGAAGAAGACACCCTGCAGATTCCTATGCAAAATCATGTGTAGTGGGAGAGGTGCTAGAAAACCAAAGGTACCAGGTAAATGCTCAGACTTTCAGGAAGATGAACAAAGTGGAAGAACTGCACACCACTGAGTTCAAATCTCATGTCCAGGAAGGTCCAGTCCAGTGGAGTTTATTTTCTTTTTTGCTAGGATTATTAGATGTAGACACAGAGAAATAATGATAATGCACCTAGATTTCAATAAGTCACTTGATGAATGTTTGTTAGGATAAACTTGTGGAGAAGAGAAATTTGATGATTTGTGACTGAATGTAAATTCCACTTAATTCGTAATATCTCCAGTGAAACTATGCTTATCAGATTTGCTGCAAACCAAACCCTGGAAGGAATAACATGTTAATTGGATTCTTTTGGTGACAAGTCAAGAAAGTCAGTGTGAAATAGCTGAAACAAAAATTAGGAAATTACTAGACATTGAGCAGAGCCTCAGGAACAACTAAGAACTTTCCAGAAAGGCTATAAAATACTGACTCTATTATACAGACTGGTTTGAATCTAGCTCCATATAACACTAGGTGGTCATGTAATTTCTTTATGCCCTGATTTCCTCATCCATACAATGGAAATAATAATAGTACTTTTCTTTTACTCTATTATTATGATACTCTATTACTAAAATCAAGTGAGTTAAAATGTATAAAGCATTTAATACCAAAAAAGTGCTTATAATAACAGATTTCATAAATTATTACCTATGCTTATATGATCAAATATATCTTGTCTTGTAAATAAATATAGTACTTCTAATAATCACACAGAAAATGTCCTAGAATTAGTTTAACTATCATTGCTGTTATAAATGTCATAAAGCTTATATAAATATGCAAAGTGAAACTTGGCATCTTCTCTTAGTCATAGGCAAATGAAATACAAATAAGTGCAGATTTTTTTTGTTTTTGTGGCACCAGTGATTGAACTCACAACCTCGCACCTGCCATACAGATGCTTTGGGCACTGAGCCAAACTCCCAACCTGCAGATATCTTGATTCACAAACATTGCTCACAAACAGAAGTAGTTGGCAATATTTTGTTTTTGTTTCTGAAGTCTTCATCTGGTGACAAACATGATCATGGCCATCTTTCCTGTGTCAAAACGAATGTGGTCATCTTTTCCAGAATCAGGGAATGATTTAAGTTCATGAACCAAGGTACCACTGTAATATTTTTGCTGCATGTATTTTGTAATAAAATACATTCACTTAAAATAATAGTAACTGGGATTTTATCGAATAAACAAAGAAAATTATTATTTAACAGAATAGCTGATCTTACATTTTTCTTTCTTTTCAAAGACACATTTTATATGTTTTTAAACATTACTCAAATATCAAGTGCAAATTCTAAGACCGTGCCCAGCTGATAAAAGTTGTTTGCTGTACTTTGCAGAATATATAAAAAACATATTTCCTTTTTACGAAAAATAATACAAATTCTCTCATGCTGCTGTAAAAGCATTCAAATTTGAAATAATCATATAATCTAAACTAAAATATTTCATACATGATAATAATCATAATATATGAACAGTTTTTAGAAAAATTATATATCCCAATCAATGTCACCAATATTTTCTCTAATTATTTTTGTAAATATTTTGGAAGGATTTTGACTTTGTACTTTGCAATTATTACTACTCCTCTTAAATTTTATTTAATGTAATGAAATGTATCACTTGATAAAAATTTAGATAATATTCTTCTCAATATCCATATATTAACTCCAGTTTTAATCAATTATTAAAACATTAATGTGCAGCATAATGACTTAATTTGTCAGAAACATTTAATTATTGCTATTATATTGAAAATTTCACTTGAATCTTTGATTTAATCATATTGCTACAAAATTCATAAGTATTATGTGTTTATATTGATTACTATTAATATCTCTTTTTATTAAATATATCTTTATACTTATTTTTTTTTGAGACAGAGCCTCACTACAAAGTTCAGGTTGACCTTGAGCTCACTTTGTAGCCCAGGCTGGTCTCAAACTTGCAACAATCCTTCTGCCTTGGCCTCTTGAGTACTGGGATTACAGGTGTGCACCACCACTCCTGCCACTGTATATTATTATTCTTTTCTCTGGTTGTATTTAGATATTTTCTTTTTGTTTGTAAATTTCATTTGTCATCATTTGTTCAAGTTTTTGAATTATGCAAGTAATTTTTATTCTTTTCATAGGCAATTGATTCAGAGTCAGCATCTCATATTTGTTACATTTAACACTGTCTTTTTAATTTTATGAAAATTTACATATTTATCTTCAAGAGTAAAACAGCATCGTCAGAATCCTATTCAGATTAGAAAACAATTACAATTGCTCGTATTCATTCAGTAGTCAATATGCATTTTAGTCTCTCTGTTCTTTGCATTAATCAACTGATATTTACAAACTCTATGAAAGAATTAATGTATTCATGTTATAGCTAATGTCACTGGAACAGAGAGCAAGTAAATATTTTGAAGAGACATTTATATCTTCTGTCTAGGGATGAATGTTACATGTAAGATAACATATAAAACACCAGCATCTCTTTGACTTTTTACCACTTAATCACTGTTTCAGCCACAGACACGATTTTGGTTTTGTTGTTTGTGGAAAATGCCTTGAATTTGCACTTCCTTCACCTTGGAAGTCTTGAAGTTGACTTTATATTTCATACATGGTTTTTCTTATAAAACAAGTCTATTTGACCAATAAAATAAAATCCTTTGTTTGATTTACCATAGTAGTCATAATCTAACTTTCTTAATGAAGACTAATTTGAAAACTATTTACCAAATTTAATAACTGTTAGCTTAATAATCTTAGTAGCCTGCCTTAATCTTAGTAGTCTGTTTCTTATTTAGCTTACCTATCAACTCTAGAAAATAATTTGGATGTTTTGAATATTAGGCATAGAAAAAGATTAAAAGACGACTTTGCACGAAATACACATTCAAAACATTTATCTGTGTTATTCATCATTTTGTTTCATATTCTTCTTTATGCAAAATATCATCTATATTTTTCTATGTGGAAAAATATATTGGGAGTACATAGGATGCTAGAGATTTGAGGCATATTTTACAATTTTTTTGAAAAACAGCTTCTCACAATAAAATGTACTATACGAAGACTTTGAGATATCTAATTTAGTAAGTTATAAAAATATCATTATATGTTATAGATGAATTGTATTATTTTCAGTATATGTGCTGTGGAAGTGAGCACATGAATTGTATTATTTTTAAAATGTGACAGAATTGGAAGCACAAAAAATTGGAAACTATATTTCCATTATCGCTAAATATACTTGATGTAGGTCTAATATTTAATGGTATTTTCTTTTGCATGTGTTCTGGTCAAGAATTAACAAAATATCATTACAGTAAAATCTTTTGAAGTTTCTTTGGCTTCCAAGCTTTTAATACTCAGGCTGTGGAATAAATACGGCAATAATTAACCATCCTCTACAAATGCATACTTAAGTAGGTTATGATATCTGGGGGACAACAAAGTGTAATACATAAGAGAATGTTTATATTTGTGACTTCAGTCACATCTTAAATTAATTCAATTAATGTGTAATTTCATAAGAGATACCATCATCTTTCATTGAAATATTATAATGTTTATATTATTTCTGTAGGAATTTCCAGACTGAAATTGTTTTATTCCATGTTGAAGTCATTTTTACTATAAACTCCTCAGTAAAACAATTATTTGAAAATCTTTACAGATATTTTACCTACAGAAAGCTATACCACTTATTAATGGGAAACTATATCTTGCCAAAACAAACACATTATTTCTTTAAATATACACCTATTAAGATACCAAATGGCTTATTTTCAGCAAACAGATTAAATCATAACTACAGTAAATAATTAAAGTGGGTATTATAACAAATAACTGCATAATTTAGAACCATTAAGTAATTATCATCACAAAACCTATATAAAATTCCAAAGATTTAGTACTAAGGTACAAAGTGACAGTTTTGTATTCACGAGTTCTTAGCTTAGTGAATTTTGTTCCTATACTGTACATCTGTTGTATTCATTAAAAAGCTAAAAGCAATGAGAAATTATGTAAAGCATTAAAATCATTAAACTGTCTCATTTCTGTAAAATATATTTTGAGAACGAGTGATATTTCCAAATCTCTGATGAAGGTATGTGTTTCACTTTATAGTGACTATAGACTTTATTGTCTATAAATGTGACAAGAAACTAATAAAGATAAGATATACAGTGCAAAAAGAAATGCTAAAGGATTGTGTTATAGGCATGTACTCATTTAAGTTGTGATTGCTTACCAACATTCACTGTAAAATAAATATTATAACAGATACATTAAGGCTCGAGTATAGTAAGGAATACATATGGCTTTAAAAATAATCCTAATTGGGCAACACAATCCATCATTTTTCTTGCAAACATATGCTGTTGATTTCTTTAATTTGCATATTAAACCCATATCACTATATATTTACTGGAAAAAAGATCGACTATGTTACTTTTACAAATAAATGTTAGAAAACACTGTTTTAAACAAAAAGAATTTTAAAATGTAGCAGAATGATTAATGAAATATATAAATGAAAGCAATTGTACTATAATATAATACCTTGAAGTATAGATGAAGTCCTATTGGGACAGGTTTTAGTCTGACGTCTGGGGCTAAGAATCAGAGCTTTGAGGGCGGGGGTAGGTGATGGTAGCGTTTAGAAAAGCCATCATTACCAAAGAGGTAGTTGTTGAACTAGAGAACTCAGTGTAGACAAGAACTCAAAATTATCTATTGTATTTACCAAGTAAGAAGTATCTTGAGATGATAATTTTTTTGGAAGACAGGTGAGGGAAATTTGGTACTTGCTTACAGAAACAAGTTCAAAAATGACCCACCTGTGTTACTGATCCCATCTTTATCAAAATTTGTACTTATGAATAACCCTAAATAATGTACAGAATGGAAGGGAAAGGGGAATATTCTGAGAACTTTAGAGCTTTCAACTTTTTATGGGCCAACTTTTGACAATAGGATTATTCTTGAAATGCACTTTTAAAACAACTAAAAAATAAATTCAAGACATATTCAAAATCACTTCAAATTAAATTCAAAAATTATTTTCAAAACCTCTTCATATTATATCATCTACTCCTTTGTTGCTTTGTCAGTTTCCTTTTTAAAATCAGAATGTGTTATCCCACATCACAGTTTCATCCATTCCAATCATACAATGTAAGTTTTAAATAGTTTCCTTGTTTTAACACTAGTGCATGGCCACTCTCCATCTGTAGATAAACACATAGGATGCTTCCTCTTAATTGCTGCATGTTAAATGAAAAACACACAAAAAAATCATACTAGTACAAGATATTAGTTCACTCACCAAATAAATAATTTGCCTGGCATCCTTTATGTGCTATAACAAGATCAAAACATGAGCAGATGTTACTTTTTTTTAATGGGGAATGGATTAACCATGATTCCTATGACCTTTCTAGATACTGTATTTGCCTGTTTCATAGACTAAGGCCCCTCACTTCTGATCTAACTGAAAATTTCCCTGCCACATGAGAACAAGTGTATGTTTTATCAATAAGATATATGCTTCAAAATAGTTAAAAGCTAAAAGAATTATCTATATTTTTGAATGATTTACTGACATTTGAAATAATCATAATAGATCACTCAATCAGAAATCAGTAATACTTTGTCAGAATTTATAAAATAAAATGGATTTATGAGTAAATGATATTTAAAATAGTTTCCAAAATTCAGAAAACAATTTCAAGACTTTAGCTCAACAATAAGTAATAATAGATGGGGAGAAAAGAGCAAAGTTACAATTGAGGGTAAACATGGATGACTACAACTCTATCACAAACTTTCTTATGCAATGCTAATATGCTTAATAAAGTGAAAAAAATTATGAATTTTTTTAAAACTTAAAATGTTTCCTTACAGTATTGAATATATGATGGTCAAGGTCAAATTCTAGTCTTGCATAAGGCCAACCAAAGACTTTAAAAATAACTTTGATTTGATTCACTTGGAAATTATTGATACAAATATTTTAAAATACTCTATAACATGCACAGCTGTATTCATACAAACGATTGTGAAAATATACTATAAGAAGCAGCAGTAAGCATTTTAAGAGAGTTGAAAAATGTGGCAGGTTGCTGCTGAAGCTAAAACTACCTTTTCTAATAAAAGAGAAGACTTGAGTTTCATGGATCAGACTGCAGAGAGTAGCATTTTGCACTCAAGTAGGGTGTAGGACTAACTTCCCAGAGGAAATATAAAGAAGCAAAGCATTACTTGGGAGAATAATAAGAAAAGAAAATTTGCCTGAGTTACATTTTAACTGAAAATAAGGCAAACCTCAATTCTGCTATAAAAATATCCTACAGAGTATTTTTGTATTTAACCTTTTCTGTGAAGAAAAATAACTTGGTCTTTTAATATCAAAATGTTCTATGAAATGTATCTGTCATAATAACTTTCAGGCAATATTAATATATTTGTACATGTCTTTGTGTATGTATGTGTGTATATGCATTGCCAAACTCCCTATAATGTTATTAATGAGAAATACAGGGAAAATCTAGTTTACATTTTAAATTCAATGGGTAGAATTTCCAAATTTAAAGACAATGCTTGGGAAAATATTGCAAGCATCAAAAATGAAGTAGTCGTATGTGCAAGTACGTGGCATTAGGAGAGGACATACATGCAAAAAGAAATTTTGCTTAAATTCATGAAAATTCATTGCTAATCATGTAGAATTTTTTAAAAATTTGTAGTCATATAGACACTATTATTTACCTCTTACATATAAATATGTGTTTTTCAGAAATCTCTTAGAGCTCTTTTTTGTAATATTAAATATTTTAATTTTCCTTTTAAAGCACCAAAATAAAAAGAAATAGATGAATGGAAACATGTCCCGACAGATGATAAATCAAATAAAGTAAAATATTAATTGCTAAATCTTGCTGATAGAAAAGGGGTCTTTCAGTACTTTTGCAATACCTGATAAGTCTTTTATGCAGAAATTCTGAT
>RJWM01048891.1:0-11319 GCA_004363535.1 Dasyprocta punctata
GTTGGGACAGCTGTACCAGGTGTGGGACACTGGTGCTGGGATCAGGGCAGCAAAACTGTCCAGCAGAACAGAAGAGACTTTTGAGAGAAAGATTGAGACACAGGTGCACACTTACAATGACACAGATGACAGTATAGGGACAAGTGGAAAGGAATTATTTTCCAAAATAATTTTCTAAAATGCTTCATCTATAACACATATGAATGTCAAGCAACAATACAAGGAAGGATCCACCATCAATTTTTCTCAGACAATTACAAGTGCATGTCATCATTAATGACCATATTCTATTCAAGAGAGTTAGTAGATCTAAAAGGAGTAGTGACACCAAATAGAGTGAACCTATTGAAGCAACAGAGATGCTCACATTCTGCAACCGGCAACTTAAAGTGGTGCACAAAATGGAGAACATACCATGAAAATGCACATTCCCATGACCCAGACGTGCCACTTAGAGGATGCACAGATGTGCGCTGAGCCAGATGTGTATGGTGCGAGAAAGCTAAATCGAGACGAGCTTATGTGTGAATCAACTATAGAATAAGTAAATTAAATTAGCTATATGATATATCTTTATGTCCTGTAAAATGAAAATACAGAAATTTTACTGCATTCAAAAACATCAAACAGCATTACACAAATGAGGCCGCGAAGTGCTAAAATTTGATGGAATTAACTGATGGTATTAAAAGCCAGGTAGGAAGTTGCTTTGACAAAGTCAGGTCAATGAGAGCAATGAGGAATATGGTAATATGAGACATACACAACATTGTTTCTCAGTATGCTTGGTGGTTACCAACTTGCATATTCTGATAATTTAGTAAATTGTGACCTTATGTTTAGTAAATGTATATATGAATGTTTTATTTGAAAATGTATCTGTATATTTGAAATTCCTCTACCAAAATCTATGTCAAGGAGATTAACTCATAAGACATAAAATATTCTAAATCTATAGCTACCTAATTTTTATGTCTTAGGAATGGATTTAGTAACCACAGGCATCTATTCCACCTTTTATTTATAACTTCATCTCAATAGAAGTAATACATTACATGAACAGAGGTAGCAAGATCAAAAACTTCACATGAATATCTCATCAGACATTAAAAAAAAAGCCTTTGACCAACGTAGCATCCATTCACAATAACAACTCTGAAGATAATAGAAAATGATCTTATCTCACCCGTGTAAAAGCTATTTATGACAAACCCATGGCCAATATCAAATGAAAATTGGAAAACTTGAAAGCTTTTCCTCTAAAAGCAGGAATAAACAATAAGTGATCATTAAGTAAAAGAAAATAGTCTTCCGTTGCATTTGTACATAGTCTTTGGAGGTGTAAATCATACTATGAAGTGCACCGATTGTACTGCACAATTCACCGTCTAGTAGTAAACTTACATAGTTGTAAATGACTACCACTTCATATTAGAACTTTATCATTTCCCCCTAAAAGATCCCTTTTGCCCCTTTACAATGGCAGCCTGAGGCATCCACTATGCTATTTTTAATGTGTAAAGTAACATTATATGAATATTTTCAATAAACAGAATCAGGAAATTAATGCTATCTTTTTCTGCCTTCTTTCAATAAATGAGACTGAGGTCTTATCTTTTTATTACTGCATAGTACTTCATCATATAGATATATAGCATGCTGTGGATCCATTCACAACTTGAGGGACATTCGGGCTATTTATACTCTTGGGGTGTTACGAATCATTGTGCTACACAATAAGCTTACAATATTCACGTAGACATTCGCATAGTTTGCACTTTGGTCTTTGTAAACCATATGAAAAATCATTGGGTAATTTTTTTCAAATATTTATTTGTACATGTTTACAGTACATACATTTTGTAATGATCCTGGGGAGTAGGAGCATGAACATAATATAGCTTGTTTCTTTTTTAATCCCTTTTTCTCTTTCCTCCCTCCCTGCTCCTCTAGCGTACCTTTGTCTCTCTTCATTGTTTTTGTTATTTTTAAATTAGATCACTTTTATGGCATATAATGCCTACAATCATTGATGTTTTTAGAGTCTTATATATGGCTTATCTTTATTTTACTTATTTCCTTATCTCTTTCCTATATCCCTCCCCCTTTGTCCCTTGGTCTCCTCATTTGCAAGAGGTCATCCCTTTATCTCTTTCTAGCCTTCCTTAATAATTTCTTTAATTTTTTTCTTTTGTATGGAAAATTTATCATCCATTCATACATTCACCACTGAATGAGAGTCACTAAGAATCTATACCTCAAAAACAGCTGTTATTTTTATTTTATTATATTTTATTTGGGGGGGGATAGTGGAAATTTTACTTGAACCATGTGCTTGCCAGGCAGGCACTTAGGCTGCTGATTTATCTCCCTGGCAAAAACTGTTGCTACTAATTTTCCAAAAATATTTTTCAATTTATAGCGCATGTGAAGATATATTGCATTGTGGATTAAGTTGCCATTTTCCTAATGAATAATAACTTGAACCAGACATTTATACATCTGAGAGACATTTATACATCTTTGGTGCAGTATCCACAGCAGGAGACTTTGTTAGACTTTTCACATACAAGTTGCTTCCTTTGCAAATGGCTTCTTTAGAGGCTGTTCAATTGGACCCCTTCCCTGGTCAAATCTAATGAAATATTTGTGGCTAGGAAAGGACCTTGCAGAAGAGATTTTCACTGTGACTCTTGATTTTTCATCTAACTTAGTTACACAGGCCAGCTCAGGAACAATACGATTGTCAACGGCATTCGATCAGACTTCAATGTGTGCAAGTCTTTTAAAGTATATATTGGTGGCTAATGCAAGAAGGCGGATGTAACAAGAATTGGAAAGAAAGCATGAATACCATCATAATTCACAGACAAAATGGTTATGTAGACAGAGACAAAAGAATTCCGAAGTGGAAATATGAGCATTAACAAAAAGAACTGCAAATCAAAAGATTGAAAAATAACGCACAATAAAAAAGTGTATTTGCATATAACAAAAACAGAATAGAAATTAAAGTTATTTTAAGAAAGCATTTCCAATGCAATCAAATATTAAAATTCAGGGCAGAATAAAAATATACATGTAAGCCTCCTGTCTTGAATTTTGCAGAAATTTATTTTAAAGAGATTAAGGTAATTGAAGTATCATCAGTGTTTTGAAATGAAAAATTATCAGCTGACTTTGTATTTTGAAAGGTGAGGCCATGACTAGAACCTCATAGCGGGCCTGAGTCAGCAGCAGGAAAGAATTTCTGTATATCGTTCAGAATAATGTAATATAAATTACGTATTGTTCATTTTATACCATTATTATGTGAACTTACTTCCTTAAAAATCCCTATGTTCAGTCTAGTGTATGTGATGGAATTACAAATGGCATAAATTTCATTATAAAAACTAACCAGAGTTTGTATATTCATAATGTGAGGCATAAAATCATTTCTGCCTTTCCTCAACTGAAAAGGGGCTGTCAATGGGTAAAAGAGTGACATTTCTTTCTCCTCACGAAGCCTTGTGAGAGAGAACATTTACTGATTTTAGATCTGAGAGAAAAGCAGTATCCAGCAAAGTTGCCTCCGTAATTTCTAACACTGAACCTGGTGACACAGATAGCAAACAACTATTGAGCTGACTTTAGACCACCTTTCATCTGGAGACCTTTTTGTATTTGTGGGGTTGGAAATTGCTTTCTTCTTTTTCTTTTTTCTTTTTTGCTCCTACAGAATAGTTCGGAAAACAAACAGGACAGTAACTCATCACTCAAACAAATTTTTATATTTCAGATTTACATTTCTTGGAACTCTGGTCTTTCTAGAGTAGCTGCTTTAATGCTAAGTGTCCTTAAATCAAAACTTTGAACAATAAATCTCCCTATTACTGAAAATGAATTTTGCTGATATCTCACTTGTGCCCCTTTAAGAGACATTTTCTGTCACTGGAGCCCACCCTCTTGCTGTTGTCTCCTTCCACTTCACCACAAGGCTGACTCACACCACTGCACCCACCAGGGGATTTGCATAGAGGTCCCCAGGGAGGCCCTTCCCTGTGAGTCTGAGATAAAAGCTCAGCTCTAACCTTGCATTGACTGACCAGGGCTCCTCAGATCACCTTCTCAAAATGAGGCTCCCTGCTCAGCTTGTAGGACTGCTAATGCTCTTCATCTGTGGTAAGAACCAGGCAATGAGGCAGTGGAGGGTGTGGGAAGGTCCTATCATTTGTTGCTTCCATTGGGATCATGTGTTAGAGACATAATTCGTGCTGCAAGGATGGAAATTTGAAATTTTGCTTTAGGAGAGCGTAAGTTCCTAACAATGAACAGGACTCTAAAAATATTATATCACGATAACCCCTCTTGTGTCTTGTAGTTATTTTTTCTTTAAGAAAAACTTGAAAGATATGAATAAGAAGGTTAAACTGAAGTAAATAATACAAGGAGGTTATGCAAATTGCTCACAATGTTTAAACATGACCTTAACATGTGCTATTTCAGGATCCAGTGGAGATGTTGTGATGACCCAGACTCCAAGCCTCCTCTCCATCAGCCTTGGAGAGCCAGCCTCCATCTCTTGCAGGGCCAGTCAGAGTGTTGCTAGTAGTTATTTTACCTACTTACATTGGTACCTGCAGAAGCCAGGCCAATCCCCACGGCTTCTGATCTATGAGGTTTCCAAAAGAGCCTCTGGAGTCCCAGACAGGTTCGGTGGCAGTGGGTCAGGGACAGAGTTCACACTGAAAATCAGCAGGGTGGAAGCTGAGGATGCTGGAGTTTATTTCTGTCAACAAAGTCGACATGCTCCACCCACAGTGATACAGCCCCATACATAAACCTCCTTGTGTGGCGCTGACAGCTGTCACATGTGCTGCTCTTCTGCTACTCCAAGTCTGTTTGAAGGTAGATTCTGGGGAAATGAGGGTGATGGGTTGCTGCTCTATCTCCCCTTGTTCTTCAGCCAGCGGCATATCTTCTGTAGCAGCTTTGGTCGACAGAAGCAGCGGGAGAGTGGTGTGGACGGTGTGCCTGGTATCTTTGAGCAACTAACCAAGAGGACAGGGAAACATCGGTGACAGCTCATGCTAGTCTTGTCTGCCTGCCTCAGTTGTCAATACATTGTGTCAGCAGGACAACTAACCAGTTCTGCAGATTCTTGAAAAGTTCAACACATGCATAGAGTTACCACTCTGCAATGTAATTTTCAGAAGATAATACTGAGAAATCCTGGAAAATGATTTTACCCACTTATTTAATGTCCATGCACCTTATCTTCAGGGAGAAGATGGCTGAGAATAACTAATAAAACACATTTAGGTATCCAAGATTTCTTCTGTAAATTCATAGTGGATACAAGATTCTAGTGACATAAATCCTTGGCTTACTTCCATTGTCTCTTGCTGAATGAAAAGTAAATTCTAACTCCAAAAATGAACTTTGAAAATAAACAATTAACAGACTGATGGAGAATTTGAGATTTATTTCTTGTATCTCAGAATTGGAGGTTTTTCTATCTTTCTCAAATTAAGAATTTTAAATATTGTCCTCATTCTCATATGTGAGAAATACCAAATGTACGTAAATTAAAGGATAAAACAGAAGATAGCAAGAAATCAGGAGTTAGATCTTTTGCAAATAGGAGGGGCATCAAGACATGAAATGAGATGGGAGAGAGTGGAGAGAAAGGAGTCGTAAAAAGACTTAAGATATGTGATGTGAATGTAACAACTCTCCAGGTGGAATATGATTATTACATAGTATGTATATAGTAACAAAGTAAAACTTTTAAAAACAAATGTCAAATTTTAGAGTTTATACTAAACGTTGTGCTTTTGGTACCATGTTGCTGTGAGTAAATATTGAAAGCAAATTAGGATAGATTATTTTCAAATGGCATCATTATTACCTAAAATTGAATCCCACATTTTTGTTGTAATCATGTAGAAAAGTTATGTTTTGAGTACATCTCCATTAAAGTATTCCTCCAGTGTTACAACTAGACTACTGATAGGTCATTTCATTTCTTGAACTAAATTGATTTGATAGACTTAAAAATGAAGCATAGGACCATGTGAGCCTTCTTCGGTTAGGTATATAACTGTTTCAGATCATTGCCCCTTTCAAGACAATGAATTGCAACACAAGTGCATTTGCACTACCAATCCAGCGTTTCTGGTTGGTTTTATATTTTTCTGGCCAAAACTATGGAGAAATTCTAGGTGATTGTAGCATTTAAATTCTGAAATACAAGCAGCTATATACATTGTTTAAAGTCATATGAATCACTGAAGTTAAAATATGCTTCAAGGGCACTAGCAAAAGTGGAACTGAAAGGAGAGAGACTGGGATTGACTTCAGGTTTTGTGCGTTTGACAGTTTCCCGTGTCCTCCAGTTTCTGCTGTGGGGTGAGACAGGAAATAAGACCAAATCCCAGGGGAGGTACACAGCTTTATTTTAGCATATCAAGAACAAACCAGAACAAACACCTAAATGATGCTTTTATTCCATGGGTCTACACACACCATTCAAAAGGTGAAAAATACATATTACAAGAAGCCAAAAGAGAACACCAAGGAGAATTAAAGGACTGTGAACTTTGCTCATTTTAATCAAAGATATTTTTTCTTTCTTCTTGTGTCTGCAGCTTGAAACCATTCAACACATGAATCATTGAGAAGAATTCGTGCTTTGACTCAATCAATGAAAAGAAAGTTTAGCCAGTTTTAGGAAGGCACATTTTTCTGTGTTTGGTAAATACTGTAGAACACCATTTACCTTGTTATCTAAAGTATTCATGAAAGAAAGAACAAAGTTTTCATCTGTTTTGTCTCTGAGACTCATAATTATCCTTCATGCTGCATAGTTTGCTTTTTCTAATCCTCAATTCACAGACTTAGAACATACTGAAAACTAGATATTTGTGCTCATTCCTCCAAAGCATTTAATTTCTCCACTGTAGCTCTCACACCAAACATCTTTCACTTTCTGAGAGTGCTGATGCTAACCGTATTCCAGGTATGATGTGCACAACAGCCAACAGCCCCTTCAGAGAAACCACCCTTTTGTTTGCAGAGATCTGTTGTCTTCTATCAAAGAGGGAGTTACTAATGTTGGCCACATGGGGACAATCTCACATTTCTGATGGAAAGTAAGTAATAAGAAGAAAG
The DNA here is from genome assembly GCA_004363535.1 of Dasyprocta punctata. Taxonomy (NCBI): domain Eukaryota; kingdom Metazoa; phylum Chordata; class Mammalia; order Rodentia; family Dasyproctidae; genus Dasyprocta; species Dasyprocta punctata. Next base: position 7,156 of record RJWM01048891.1, read on the forward strand.
TATAACAAAGTATCCACAGTCCAGTTATCTACTGTATTCAGGTTAAAAGTTCTCTTAATATGGAGCTAACACCTAACAAGGCAGAGTACAGAGGAAGAAAGAGTTGGATCTTAGTTACATAAAGAAATCATTGAATGATTTCTTTTCAAGTCTTTCTGTCTAGCATTATGTTTCATTACTGTAATTTTTAAGGGGAAATATAAATGTATGCTTCTGCTATTTGAAAATCAGTATTTGTATGATGATCATTTAGTTTTAATCACATATTTTGGTAATGGGATTGGAAATACGCCCATTTTATTTTTCAGTCTACCACAACAAGTCCTAAGAAATATAAAAGGAACAAGTTTGGAAACTGACGACCCATTAAGTTTCAGTGGAATTGGGTTTGGGATGGATTTAAATCACACTTGGAGCCAGAAGACCTTACAACTGACCACTGTCATCAGAGTAGCAGTCACCCTCCCACAGAGAAGCAAGTGATGAGGAGAGAGCCATGGAACCCACAAGTGGGCCAAATACAAATAGCAAAGAACAAGAGAGTTACCCAGGGAGGGGCAAGCATGAGATAAAATCTTCATTGTTTTTTGGAAACAACATTTTCCCACCATTTTAGAAATACGAAAGCTATTTGATCTTATACCAATCAAAACACTCTATGACTCTCCACTTAAAGATAAAAGTTTATTGTATTTTTCAGCACATACATGTTACTGGACCACAACCATTGACACATTCTGTCTCTGTACAGGAGGTAGAAGGGCTGCTATGCGTCCCTTGATGTTACAGTGCGGGATCCTCAAAGCCTCTGCCAAGGTGAAGATATGTTTGTGGTCTTTTTGTCTCCAGTGTTCTGTGTTAACTAATGCTTAGTAAATAAACTCACCAAGGTTTTTTGATGCAACTCAGAAATTTTCTTACTGCAAACAATAGCACTCCTAAATGTTCTTATTAATGGTCACTAATGTTCTTATTAATGGTCACTAAAAGTTCTTATTAATCTTACACTAAGTGTTAGGGATTAAAAGTGTTCTCTACTTGCACAATTATTTGAAGTGTCTGATAGCACTTATACATTGATCTGACATTAAAACTCTAAATAGATTCAATTATAAGACGTGAGAGTACAAAATATGGTATATGATTCAATTAAAAGAACTCATTATAGTAAAAGACACATTGTCATTAATAGTTCTCAAAATATTCCCTTTTGCTTTCAGCATATTTACACAATCATTCTTGCTGCTTTCTCAAGGAATTCTGGAAGTCTTTCATGAGTTTCTTTAAATGAATTGTCATGACTGCCTCAATATTTGGAATTAATTCAAAATATTTACTCTTCACAGTAATTTTGACTTGGGGGAAGAATCACAAGCTGCATTCTTCTCTAGCCACTGAAAAGGTAGATGACGACCCAGTGTAATGACTGTTAGAGACTGTATGTACCGTCAGGCACTTGTCAACAGCTGTCACTGCATTTTGTTATCATATCCAGTCAGACGCTCGTGAAAGAAGACTTTCAGAACTGCTTCAAAACGTGGCAAGAACAATGTAACAGAAGCATGTGGGTTCAAAGCAAAATTAGTATTTAGAGCTTTGAGGGGATTTATGGCAATGTGTTTTTTATTCTAATATATATCTAAATTTATACATTCACTACATATTTGATCACATTTTTATACCTAAAGCATAAAATCTAATAGAAGTCACGAAATTAAACTAATCTCTGAAAAGAAAAGAATTCTTGTAGATTAGATATGAAATTGAATTTCTAATTACCCAAGTATGACAGAGCTAACTTAGTAGTTACATTAGCAGAGTACACTGCCTGCAAAACCCAGTTTTTAAATATCCCAGAAAATGAGGGATATTTGTCTGCAATACTGCATTGCACTTCGAGTTTGTGTCTTTTCCCTTTCATACATGTCTTTCATGATGTATTTCTTTTGCTTTACAAGAAAATTCATTAGATATTTGATTTGAATTCAGCTGTCTGCATTAAGTTACTTGCTGTTCAAAGAGGGCTCCTTTCCCCAGAATTACAATTATCCTAATTTCTGTTCTAACATCATCAGTATATTTGGTAGTTCACCACAGCGAGCTAACGTTGTGTTGTGTTATGGTTGGATATAAAATGCTTCCATCTCATGTCTTCAGAGATAGGCCTTTGGGAAGCTCACTGGATCATATGGGGACTAAACTCACCAGTGGAGTGATCCACTGATGAGTTTATAGCTGACAGTACTGTTAGAAGGTGAGGACTGAAGACGTGAGCTATTGGATGTGTGATTTCAAAGGGTATAGTCTTCTCCCTGGATCTTTTCACTCTCTTTACTTCTTGGTTGACATAGGATGGGAAATTTTCCTCCCCCAAACCTGTGTTAACAAACCACAGTGAACCCATAAACACTTCAAACCTGAAAATTCTGTAAACTGTTATATCCCTAATGCACCATTAGACGGCAAACCAACCCTATGATAAACAAATCATAGAGGTTTCATCTTAAGAACTCTGGGGAAGAAGTGATACTGTGCACTGAACAATGGGAACCCTAGGACATGGGAAGAATTGGTCCAGCTCTCATGGCTCATGTTTCTGAAGTGCATTTTCCTCATGAGACTTTCATTGAAATGATGCTTTGTTTCTGATCTCCAGTAGCTGTGACCTCAAAACTTGATACTTCCCTAAGGAAGCCTGAAATAGGGTTAGACCATGTGCAACATAGAACAAAGGTTTACAGGAGGAAAATGCCCAAGATTCTGAAAGTACCAGACATGTGTGTTGTAAAATGGCCTTCAGAGAGTGGGGAAAGTACCCACCGAAGCCTCCGTTCAGTGAACAGGAATAAACATTCTGCACATGCCTCTTAGAGGAAATGCCAGGATGTTTGCAAAGGAGAAAGGATGTGATTTGAGACCTGTGCTTCTGTCTGCTCCAAAAGCCATGCATAGCCCGGGTGTCAGCGTGGGTTGTGAGAGCAGAGACGAGCTGGACCCAACTCCATGGCCCTGCTTTCTCAGACACTTTCCTTAGCCTTGCACTCTTGACCTGGCTTAGAGCCTGTGGCTCTTGAGCACTTTCCTTCCCTGATCTCCAGCTGCTTAGGGCAGGACAGCAGCTGCTTCCTCCCCAGCCAAGGCCAGAGCTCCTCAGCTCTCTGCACTGCATTACTCATCTCTGCCTGGCTTGAGGCCTCTGTTCCAAATCCCTTCTCAACTCCAGGGCCAGAAAGTCTGTGCTGCTCTGTAATCCTCAGGACCAATTTCCATATTCACTAAAGCCAGCATTGCACTCGGATAATTAGAACTTTGACTTTGTCTCATTCTCAGGTCCAGGCTTGTTTCAGCCTGAACAGACAAAGGATCCTTCAGAGTTCTCTGTTTGAACTAAAACATTAGCAAAGCAGTGTTAAAATAAGGCAATACATTTAAACACCAAACTAAGAATCCCACTTTTTTCTTAGTTTATCAATCTACCATCTCTTTCTTGCCATGCATGGTGAGAACATCAAGCCTCTTTCAGAGATAGGCAGGTACATAATTGTGAGGCATAGGTGATCATCTGAGAAATGACATTAAAGAAGAGTGATGAGAGTGAAAAGATATCAGGAAAGATTTAAATTCTGCTTAAAAAGAGACAGTAAAGAGATATGCTTTATTTTTCCCTTCATGTAATTGTTTGAATATTTGATCCTTAGAGGCACTGTAGCCTAGAGTAAAGGTGGCATTAAGCCCAAGACTGAAAAGTCTATACAGTGATAGAGACAGAGCGGAAAAATAGCAAAAGAATTTTCTTCTGTCACCAAACAGCTAGACCAATTCTAAATTCTTCAGCATTCAGATTTCCTTTCATGGCTTAGACCCCTGCTACAGTTTCTTGCACTGGGTTGTAGATTACTATGAATTATTCTCTGAAGATATTTAACAGGAGGTTCATTGGGCTAGCATTTGTCCTCATTAAGCACACAGGCAGTGTGTGTGTGTGTGTGTGTGTGTGTGTGTGTGTGTGTGTGTGTGTGTGTTGGGGGGATCCTGAAGCAAGAAGTGTTAGAAAATGTTATTGTTTGTGTCCTACCTTGGCGGTTTATCTATGTTGGGTCAGTGTCTACAGAAAAGGAAACCACTTCAAAGACTGAGAAATTCTGTTACTCCCGCTTTCCTTTT
>RJWM01048892.1:0-11319 GCA_004363535.1 Dasyprocta punctata
TTCTAAAAGGTTGTACATATGCAGAGCTAAATAAAATAGTGTCCACACCAATGCCACAGTACACAGTCTTCCTCCCTTGACTGAACAACTGATGGAGGATACAGGATCCATCATCATGTTTGACATCTTGATGATTGTTCTCTGCTTATTCTTTGCCCCTGAACCACAGGTAGAATTCACATTTACTTGGATCCCACAGCAGTGAAACTCTTGAATACTCTCTCAGAATTACCTACACTGTCCCATCATTTGCATAGAATGGTGTCCCTGGCTCCGAATTTGTTCTCTTCCTGCTGTAACAGGCTGAAAAACAGTGAGCAGTGTTTTTGGTATCTAGAGCACCCAGAGTCTCAACACCGGTTGGTATAGTCCCCATCTTTGGGATGCTGAAGAATCGTTTTTAACCAGGTGTGCTGTCTGGCGTGCAGGAAGTGCTCATTAAGTGTCACACTGTCTCTATTACTATTATCATTATCAGTGTAAGGGGACCCATTCTCACCTCACTGCACTGCAGGATAATCCAAAGAGCAAAGCATGGTCAGGCACATGCAAGAGTTCATTCTGTTCCGGTGCCTGTCTGCTCTGCCACATACACATTCATTAGCAGACAGGAAATGGGTTATCCAACCAGTGATTCATGGGAACAGGACTTCAACTCAGAACATTCAGGCCTGAGAATGGGTTTCTCATGCTTCCCTCCTTCACACTTTAACTCCCATTCCACCCACTTTTCCATGTATGTTTCCTTGCAAAATTCCAGAAAGATCAGTATATGATTTGAAATATTAACTAGAGCAGTGAGATGAGAAATAGTAAGAGAATATGTATAGGAAAGACACCAAATTATCATTATTTTCAGATGAAATGATCATAGAATGTGGAATCCCTTATGATATCCAAAGATTAATGTCCGCTGGAGTTGAGTAAGAGTAGGGGTGGTGAAAGTTTAATTTTAGAAGCTGGAACATGTTGAAGAGGACCTGTTTTGCAGTTTAAGCAGAGAATGGCCACATGGGAAAACAAGGAACCTCCCGACGGGACAATCAGATAAAAGTTAATTTTTCAGTCAAATTGTCACCATGCCTTGCTAAACTGAAACAAACATCTGCACTCAGTAGAACACTACGCCTTTCACATTCTTAAATAAATCTGGGATTTCGAGTAAGTTTAGGACTTAATTTCAGTGGAGTCCACTGACCCTTCACAGAGATTCTTTTGGTGTCCTGTGTTTTCATTTATGTCTCTATTAGTTTGTTGACTCAAATCTGGCAATACACGTGAAACACCGAAAACCTTCTTCCAAAAAGACTTGCAGAATTAAGAACCAAATTCAGTAGCATAGCTGTACACAAAATCTACACGCAAAAATCAATAGCATTACTGTACATGGTAACGAAATCACTGCGAGAGAAATCAGGAAAATAATATCACATACCAAGAACGGGAAAGTGGAAAATACAGGTGTGAATTTGTCCATGGTAAAAATAGGCTGTTATCTAAAGTTGATGAGAACAGTGTTCATTATCTCCCACCTGTTTCTGAGGAATAGAAAGTGTTGTTAGTTGTGACCTCCACAAAATAACCACTGTTTGATATTCAAGCACGGAGAGTCAAGCTTGTAATCCCAATACTCAGGAGGCTCAGGCATAAAGTAACTTTCGATTTCAATATATGTTTTTCTCTAAGATGGTAGAGGTGAGAGATTATATCAATTGCCAGTTAAATGTTCATTTGTTCCTAAATACTTAAATACTACTTAGTTTTGATGTATAATCCTTCCAATGTTGTTAAACGCAAGTTCGTATTATCAGTGAGTTTTGTATCATTGTTTTCCTTAGCACTTATACTGCAGTTTTGTGTCTTGTAAGGCCTCTATTGAGTTTTAATATTATGGTAGTATAGGTAGGCATCTGTCTGAAGCCACACAAGGGTTTGACCATGAGATCTATAATGGAGGGGCAGATAGCAGGTAGCTTTTCAAAATGTCAAAAGCCTTTCATTGTCTTCTCCAGCTTTAGTAATTCCAGATTTAGATATGCCAAATACCCTATATATAGCTGAAAACAAGACATAGCAATGGAGACATAACAACGGAGTCCTTACTCAAAGCCTGGAGACATTCCTTAGCCTGTGACCTACTCATCAAAATGAACCCTGTTCCATGGGTGGCATGGCCATGGCTGCCATGGTATTTCAAGTTGATGATGCTCTTGTGAAACAAGTATAATGTAAGAACACATTTATAAAATAGCAAACCTATTGGTATTTCATGATACAAATTTGAGAGTAATTAGATGTCTCTGACCATGTTTCTGCTGCTTCTGCAGATTACAATTGACCTTGATAGAGTCTACAGCCGAGCTAGACACCTCTGATGAGTACTGAGTCAGAGTACTTATCTGTACCTTGTGGCACTCTTGGCTAGGCAATTACACTTCTACCTATCTTCACCCTTTAAGACAACTCCCCTTTTTCCAAAAGTGTTTCAGTATTATGATAAACAATTCCTTTGTTTCAATAAACTTGTTCAAGAGTAGCCTGCTGTCAATATATAACTCAATGCATAGAGCTAATTATGTAATATTTCATCACTTGCTTTGGACCTCCCACTTCTAAACTCTGTATACAATAAGCACTTTGTAAACTCAGGACTGTTGCCTTTGGGAACAATGCCACAACAGCCCAATGGCATAAAGATTAAATACTACCTTCTCATCTCCTCAGTGTAAAGAGTCTTCCTCTCAGTTTGACTTGGGGGTTTTTCCACAAAAATGCCAGTAAATTAACTCTAGGTTGCCTACTGTGGGTCCAAACTGTGGTTCACAGTGCTCCTGGAGTTGGAGGACGCAAGTGGCTAACTGGAAGATGGCTATCTAAATATCAAGCTCTCCTGTTAGGATCTCTGGTGGTTACTCTCAAGATTGCCAAACTTTGAATCCTGCAACTGGGACTACCATCCCAGCAGGAGACAGTATTAGCAAATCATTCTTGTGGAACAGCTTCAACTCCACTACTGGAGAAGTCATGAGGGTCCACTTTGCCTCCGTAATAATCCAGGAGGAAAAGTTAAGCCTCCACTTTGCTTAACCCAGTGCTAAGGCGAGGTTCGTTCCACAGGGAAGACTGGCAAGTAGACTTCACTCTGGTGCCCCCATGCCAGGTTCACAAATACCTTTAGTTTCTGTTGACACCTTCTCTGAGTGAATTGAAGCAGGAAAAAGGCCTAAACATTCACTAAACCTCAGGTAAAACACATTATTCCTACCGTTAAACTTCCCAAGTCATTTCAGAGGAATAGTGGAGCTTCATTTGTCTCCAATGTGACACAGATAGTTTCACAAGATTTATGAATAGCATGCCCTTGGAAGCCTCAGGCATCACAAAAGTTGAAAAGACCACTTTGTGTATTAGAATCACCCTGGCAAAACAATGCCAGTAAACTTGAGGGTCTTAATTAAAACTAGTGCCTATTATTTAGTAAGGATTGGGACTGGCCTACAACTAAACACTTCTGAAATTCTCTATGGAAGACCATTTCTAATTTCAGATCTAGTCTCACTCTGAAACAAACAACATGACTAAATGACACAAGCATTGGTCTGCAAGTGTAAGTGTAATATGATGTATTACTCTGTTTAGGGAAGATACATTTCACGAGGATCACTGGGTTGTTTGGAATTTTGAATTTTATTTCCTTGAGAAATCTCTATACTAGCTTCCATAAAACTTGTACTATTTTACATTCCCACAAAAAATGAAGGAGGGTTCCTTTTTCATCCCAGAATTGTGGCAGTCACTAGTGATTTATTACTGTTTACTTATTTTTGAGGCAGGGTTTCACTATGTAGTTCAGGCTGATAATTGGGAAGGAAGTAGAAGCAAGGCTGGAGGACACTGGATGATCATGCAAGTTTGGGGAAACTAGAGAAGGGATTAGAAACGAAGGAACAAAGGAGTAAACAATTGATTATCTCAACTTGGTTTCTGGGTTTTATGGATGTGTTCAATTTTCTGTGTCTAGGGTTTTCTCCAGCCATATAAAAAATAGAAAAGAAAAGAACGTGAAAGAAAGAGGAAGAAGGAAGGAAGGAAGGGAGGAAGAAACAAAGAAAGAAAGAAAGAAAGAAAGAAAGAAAGAAAGAAAAGGAAAAGAAAGTAAGAAAAAGTAAAATTAAACAAGACAAAATAAAATTACATGTTTTTAAAAAAATATTATTAAAATGTGTGGTCCTGCCACCTGCTTCTATTCTGTGTATCTTTGTCCCTAAGCACAATGCTGGTTCACTTGACTTACCAAGTGCTCACTTGCATTTCAGACTTTCCCATCTTGCTAGTTTCACCTATTTTTGGTGTGTACCCTAGTCGTGGTTCTCCTGTGTGACTGGACTCATCCCACTGATGTAGGGTGAGGGGCCAGTCACCTGGAGTCCTTTGTCAGGGCTGGTTACTAAGCCCTGAAGTCCTCCCAGGCTGGTAACTGCTCCCTCACATATTTTCTCTAGAGCTGATTTAGCACTCATATATCTTCTGAGGTAGTCTTCTTCATGGAAATAACTTATTTCTTCATCTGTTTTGAAGGATGGCTTTATTGGGTAAGTTTATCAGGGTTGGAAGTTAGTTTCATTCTGGCTTGAAATACTATATTCCAACCTCTTCTTGTCTTTAGACCTTGTGCCAAGAAGTTTGCAAACTGGTTTACCTTTATGAGTGATATTTCTTTTTTGTCTGGCTGCCTTTAAAGTCTGGTTTGGCTTTTTTTCCGGATGTCTGTGCAGTTAATAAGAATATGCCTTTCTGATACTTTGTCATAATTTTTTGGTGTCCTATAACCATTTCCTACTTGTGTGAAAATGTTTTTTTAAACACTAGAGTGTCATATCTCAGTCTCTAGCTCACCTTAAGAAGCCCTTTTTTGACACAGTAGTCACAAAATTGCCCACTCAGTTTAAACTCTAAAAACAGAAGTATAAAACTAAAATAACTTATCAAGAGTCAGAAACATTTAATTCTCTACATTTCCCCTTTACTCCATGCCCCTTCCTTTTCAGTAGCCATTTTGGTTTTTCTTGGGCTGTCTGAGTTAGCTAATTGTCATAGATTGTGACCCTTGTATCAAACCAATGGAGAAAACCTCCCAGCATTAAAGATAAAAGAGTCCATTCTCCATTGTTCCATTGCCCACCATTCCATGCACCCTTTTGCAAAAGTAAACTTTGCCTTGTTGAGTCCTCTTGCTGGTTTACTGTAAATATCTCACATCAAGTGTAGGCTACCCGAAATAAAAAATAAAATGTTGGCTCACTAACACCCAAATTTTAAAATATAAAACAGTATTGCTAGCAAGAGATAACCCTATCAGTGATAAGATATTGAATTCAAAATCCTTTCTTATTCAGGGACAATCCTAAGGAAGAAGTATGAGATAAGTGGTTAAATCAATGAGGAATACTCTGGGGGTTATTGATTGCAATGAAGTTTTTATATAATATTTTTTCTAAATTTTAACATTTACTGTATGTTATGATCACATGTCAGTGTGAAATCATTAAAATTAGTGTTCTCAAATATTTTACTTAACCAATTCTTTGATACTTCAAATATTACTTAAATCATGCAGATGCCAACAGAGAGGATCACATTCTTACACTGAAGCCCCAAAGTAAAACCCTGAAACGGTTTATAAAGTGGAATTTTATGGCAATAGGATTCTACCAAAGAAATAAAAGAATACAAGATTAAAGAAGCCACCTGCACCCAAATTTGACAAACCCACACTCAGAATCTAGAAGCACAGTGTTGCTTGGGAACCTCTTGCCCAGAGGATATCTCAGGTAGTGTGGGTCAATCATAGGCAGCAAGTGAGGGAGACCTGTTCAGACAGTTTAACTTGGGGCCCTTTACCTCCCTGGCTTTCCCCTTCTAAGTGTGAAAGTCTCCTTCTTCCAGGACCTCCTTTCTCAATATTCTTCAAACAGTCACTGGAGTCACTTTAAGGCCTTTTTAGCTTTTTTTTGGTGCAGTTGAAAGAGAAAATTAAGTGGCCTTTATTGCTGGCAGAGGAGGGCTGCAGAATGCAAGTACCCTCTGACCAGAACAAGGAAGTGATTGGGCTTTTATTAGGTCTGGCTGGGGGTGGAGTTTGGGAGGCAGGCAAGGTGACATGCCAACAGCTGATTGGAGATGCACTGGCACACAAGAAAGAAACAGGAAGTTTATTTTGGGCTGAGGGGAGAAGAAGAAGGAAGTTGATAAGTTGTTGTTTTTGGTTCCTTTGCCATGTTGTGCCACTGTCATATTGACACGGTGAAATTTATATGCACAGAATCCCATCAGGTCTCATTTGTGGTCTCTTTTTCTGTCATCAATATTGACCCAAAATGAGTGGTACTTGTTTAATAGCAACCAAATCTCCAGCACGGACTGGGTGTCCAACAAGTCAATTATGACACCACTGAGTAATCACTGATCGCAGGTTCAGGACCAAGTCCCACCAGTAGGAACCTACCAGAGCTGCCCGTACAAAGCATGTGTTTGTTCTGCCTCTTCACCAAGCCCAAAACTGAAACATCTGTGTTTCACAGCCTGAGTTGCCTCATCACATTAAACTCAGATTAGGTGAAAGACAATGTTATAAACAAACAAAAACAGTCAGTGCTTTAGGGTCTTCATGGAAGAAACTGGGGGCAAAGACCTAATAAATTCTCAGCACTAACTCTTTCTCCAACAGAGAACAAAAAATGTCTTTTTTTTTTCTTAATTTCAGACTCACCAGATTTCTCAATTGGTACAAACTACACAGTCCTCAACTTGTTTGTGAAAAAACAACCAGCTGAAAAAGATAAATTTTACCCAAGTGCTGTATTCTTGCTAAACAGCAGCTATTTATATTTGATTTATTTTTTGGTGTTTTGAGACAGGGTCTAGCTCTGCTGTCTAGACTGGCCTTGATCTTGCAGTGACTCTCCTGCTTCTGCCTCCAGAGTGCTGGGACTAGCATCATGTGCCACCACACCCAGCTGCTAAACAGTGTTTATTTTATGGAACTGCCACCTGACAACACTATTCCAGTGAAACTTGCCAAAGCAAAGAAACACTGTTTTCATCACCCTTAGTCGATGACCCATTTTTAGCCGGGACAAAAAGACCGTTTTTCAGTGGCCTATTCTTGGTCATAAAAAAAAGATGAGTTTATCGGTAAGCACAAAACATGACTTTCACCTACATCACCTCAAACCTCTCCTGTCCCCGTTGCCCCTCCCTCCCCTGAGCAACCCTGTGCTTCCATTCTCCTAGGTCACCATAGGTCAGGTCGACCTTAGGGGACACAACTCAGCCCCAGCGAGGTGACCCCTCACCTGCCAGGTCCTGCTCAGTGAAAGTGTTCCTGCCCACTGCTCCCCACCCCTACTCCCTCAGTTTGGGTCCTGGGCCCCCCTACACTGGGCCAAGCTCTGGAGTGCCACAGAGGTTCTCAGCAGGGCCTGCGACTGGCGTCCAGGTCCACAAACCATGCGAGGGGCGATGAGGCCCCAGCCTCCTTCTCTGGAGCTTGGCACAACCTCAGGTCCGCAGGGCCTTAGGCTTTTGGTGGCATGAATGCTTGGCAGGGAAGAGGCCAGGTAGGGTGGACATGGGCCACAGGGTGTTCAACCCCACCCAGCAGCTCATCCTTTCTGGTGCGAGGTCTCTGGTGCTTCCCACTGTGCAGCGGGCCTCTTCAGGGGACACCTCCACAAAGACGGGGACCCCCACAGCCTCTGTCATGGAGCTAAGGGGACACAAAATGGCTGCCTGGGGTGTAGCACTAGGGAGGCTCCTCCTACCAGCGTGCCTGATTGGACAGTTCTCTTGGAACCCACTGATTGGCTAGTGGTGTGAACCCCGGCATGTACTTGTCCTGAATGAGCCAGGAGAACAGATTCCATCCCCTCAGCCCTTCTCAGTTCAGGCCTCCTCAAGGGGCAGGGACCTGGCATGGCCTCAGGGTGAGTCATATTTAAACTGAACTCGCTCCTGGCTATGCAGAGTGGGCACTGCCTTCTCCCAATACTCAGGAGGCCCTTCCTGTTACTTTCTCCCTGAAATAGTGGCAAAGTAAGGCCAGGAAAGTCCTGACTCAGTGTCCCATGGAGACAATGCCTGACCTCGGGCAGGATGGGAACAGTGGGTACCTGATGTCACTCTTCACGATTTTGGGCTCAGGCTGTTGGCCTTATGACCACCGTGGTTGTCTGAGACTTCAGCTATCAACTGACCCATTTTCAGAAAAGAAAATGAAAGCATCCCCATAATGCTTATGATGAATAACATTATATGGGACCTATAGATATTTGCTACAAAGCAGTTGAGATGGAAGAAGGGCATATATATTTGGTTCACTTGAGACAGGCAATCTGCTTTATCCAATGTCAAAGCAGCACTCTCATTCAGTAAGTTCAAAGCCCTGATAATCTCACTTTAAATCCAAAAGAAATTCCAACAAGGCACAGGCAGTTTTATTACCAACATGTCGAGGTAATCCACCTTCTTTCTCTGGTGGTAATATATTTTATGTATAAGCACAATTCACAGAAATTCCTGCCACAAGATAGGACAAAATATTTGGTGGAATAGCTTCTGCTTCAGGAATCTCTTAATGATATTTTTCATTTATGTAAGCTTGAACAAATGTCATTCTGTTCATTGTCAATATTCCTGTCTTATCTCAACAAATAGCTGCAGTATTTCCCATGGTATCCCAAGTATCCAGATGCCTAAGTTGTCTTTCATTTTTTTCTTGACTGAATACTAGTGTGAAATAGTGATTGCAAGTGGGAACCTTCTGGCACTGCAACTACTAAAACCATAACTCCAATAATAAAGTGTGGGGAAAGAAATGTCACAAGTTAACCCTACCTCTTATCACTCTAGGGACTTTGAGCTCTGCTAGGCCAAATGGTTTTTTGTTCTGGAGGAAGTCTTGCTAAAACATAGTGTACAAGGCAATGAAAGCAGGATCTTAGTCCCAGAGGAATGCTGCTGGGACAGCGCGAGATGCTTTGCTGAGATAAGTCAGAAAGAATGGCAAGCATGAAGGCCAGAGTTAACCACATTTGGTCCCTGGGATAGTTAAACAATGATGCTCTCACTAATCTTCACAGTACCCTTCCCAATCCCTGTTTCTCCTTTTGAGAGGAAACGAAACTAATAAAAAGACAGAGAAAATTATGATGGAGACTTCAGTCCTAGAGACTGCCCCCTGATCCCACAACTTCGTTTCTCTTGTTTTCTTTTCATCCATCACACTTCGTTTTCGGAACTTGTCTCCTCATAGACACCGACAATAAAGGACTTTGCAAATATTGTACATCAATTGTTGTGCATGCAGCAAACCATGGTCTCCTGAACCCAGAGAATATCCATTATAAAATATAATACTAGAATAACAACTGAGATGGAAGCATCAACAGACGTGCTTTGCAAATCTGAACAGATTTGTTCATTTCCGTAGTAAAATAGATTTTTTCCCCAAAATTGCTTTCTTTTGTCCTTCTCTTCACCATCTCCACTGCCTTCACTCTTTAATGGTTGCCGCATGGTGGCACCATCCTGAGATTTTGCTTTGTTGTTATTCTCAGTAGCTCCACCTTTTTTCTGATTTTTTCCATTTTTCTTCTCATCATTTTTCTCGTCCTCTTCAGACAAGGTAAAGATAATTCCAGTTCAAGGATTTACACCTACGGCAGTAATTAGCAGTAACTAGCACTCTTCCAGAACCTTCTATTGCATGAATACCTGATAGAAGTACTGGATCCTTATCTAAAAAGTTCTTAACATGATCACATTCACCAGTCAATGAATTTTCATCAGTTTTTAAGATCATTGCCTTGAATAAGTTTACCATCCCCTGAAAGGCGAACACTGTATTTCACTTGAGCAACGTCTCCAATAGTAAGGTCAGCTACAGAAATCTGGATGACCTGATCACTCTGATGATGGTTAAATTCTGTTCTTGTTCAGTTCTGCTTTACAAACCTCTCAACTATTTTTCCTTACTCCAACCATTAAATGTTATTACCAATACCAAACACACCAGTGACCAACCACTGAGTTGCAGCTCCCTCAATCCAGCTAGTTTCTCCTTCACTTTCTTTCTCCCTGACAGAAACTTCTCCATGAAGTGCAGAATTTCCTTCTGGATGTTGATAAAAAGAATGTCCCAGTGATTCTATAGTTGCAATTTTAAATATAATTAAAGTGACATCCTGTAATGCTTAGATACTAATCGAAGAAAAGTTTCTGACTTTTTAGGAGGCATAAAGTTCTTTCCAAACACTGCTTCTCTTTATTCTTAATCTTCAGGTTTTCCATTGAAACTTTTCTTGGGAGGTATTTTCAAAAACTCGTTGCAAATTCCAAAAACATCTCCACAGCTTCCCTGATTTCTCAATGCATCTGTGGACCTTCGCTCTGTAAGAGCCTTCAGCTCTGGCGGCATAATTACGAAGTCTCCTTCAGGGTTAGCTTCTTTCAAAGAGTTTTTCACACCACAGAAAGCAAATGAATTGTTTGTCATGCTGCCCATTTCGAGTGTAATTTATTAGGGGGAAAATATTTCCCCAAAAGATCGAATTTGCACTTATTTCCAAGATAAAAAATCTTTTAAATATAAAAAATGGAAGTGGCAGTGCAACGACTGCAAGACAACCCAAGGAAACATAACTTACGAATAAAAGGTGTGAGTGAAAAAGCAGGGGTCAATACAAATGAAATTAAAAGACTATTTACAGAAATAATTTCAGGAAACTTCCCAAGCATGGGAACAGGAAGAGACTTTCAGATGACTGAAGCATATAGAACTCCAGCTAAACTTGACCAAAACAGGCCTACACCCAGACATATAATAATCAAGATTCCAGAAATCCAACACAAAAACATGATATTAAAAGCTATTAGAGAAAGGAGACAGATTACCTACAAAGGAAGGCCCATCAGAATCACGACGGACTTCTCAACACAAACCATCAGGTCAAGACGAGCTTGGGGTGAAATATTTCAAGTCCTGAAGGAAAATAACTTCCAACCCAGATTAATGTACCCTGCAAAATTATCTTTTAAAATCAACGGAGAAACAAGATACATCCATGACAAAGAACAATTAAAAGAATTTATGACAACGGAGCCAACTCTACAGAGAATACTGAAGGACATTCTAGTGAGAGATAAAGAAGTCCACTGCTCCAGAAAAAGCGACAGAAAGATACCACCGAGCAGGGCAGACAAATGAATAATCCATTAACGGGATTTAAGTCCAGTATTGTTTTCAATGAGCTGTTTAGT
>RJWM01048894.1:0-11346 GCA_004363535.1 Dasyprocta punctata
TAGCGGTTCCTTTCATCCTGGCGAGCTGGCCCATTTACACAACCTCTGCATTCTTTTCGCTCCTCCTTTCTCTCCAATCCCTCTCCTTCCCTCCAACTCTAGATCCTCTTCCCATTTGCAAATGGCGTTTCTATTCCCTGTTATTCGTATTTTATTTTGCTGTTTATATTAGTCACACATAGGGTTTCTCATATAAGAGAAGCATAGGATATTTGTGTGCCTGGTTCATTTCAATTATCACTATGGTCTCAAAATGCACCCATTTTTCTACCAAAGACTCAAGGAATCTTCATACTGATCTCCATAGTTGTTGTACTAGTTTACATTCCCACCAATGATCTAGAAGGGTTCCCTTTTTTCCACAGACTAGCCAGTATTTGGTATTTGATTCCTTGATGATAGCCACTTTCTCTGCAGTAGGATGGAATCTCATATTTGTTTTAATTCACATTTCTCCAATGGCCAAAGACGTCGAACATTTTTTTCATGTGTTTATCGGCCATTTGTACTCCTTCTGAGAAGCGTCTGTTCATTTTAATTATATTTTTATTAGGTCTTTTATTGGGGGGGGCGTCCACTTTTCTTGAGCTCTTTATATATTCCAGATACTAGTTCTCTGTCCAAGGAGTAGCTAGCGAAGTGTTTTCTCATTCAGTACATTGTCTCTTCATCTGTTGGTTGTTTCCTTTGCTGTGCAGCTTTCTCATTTGATACAATCTCATTTGTTGATTCTTTTTTGTGGGGGAGGGGGTACCGGAGAGCAAACTCACAACCTCGCGCCTACCAGGCAGGCGCTTAGGCCACTGAGCTAAATCCCCGGCTCATTTGTTTATTCTTGATGTTATTTCTTGTGCCCTTGGGGTTCTCTTTGGAACATCTTTGCCTATACTTATGCCTTCACCTAGTTTATCTTCCCATAGGGTAAGTCTGTTTTTAATTTCCAGACCTATGAACTATTTGATCTTAGTTTAGTCCGTGGTGAGAGGAAGGGATCTGGATTCCGTCTTCAGCGTGTGGTTGGCCAGTTTTCCCTGCACCGTTTGTGAGGAGACTGTCTTTCCTCCAGCCTGTTTTTGAATCCTTTGTCAACGATCGGGCGGTAGAATGTGGAGCCTCGTGCCCCGGCCCGGTGTGTTGGGGGCACCGCATGTGTGTGGGCACCCAAGGGGGTATGCTGCCCAAAGCTGTCCGCGGGCCTGGCCCCCGCGCGTCTGCGGCTGGCTCGGGCGAAGTCTCACTCCTGGGTCAGTCGGGTCTCCGGTCCCCAGGGCTCTAGGACAGCCCCGGGGCCACAGTGTTTTCCATGCGCAGATCCGGGCCTTAGGCTCCAAGGCCAGCTGGTGTTTTCTTGTCCACTCTCCACCGCTTCAGGCTCCAGTTTATCTGATGACCCCTCTCACTCACTGCAGCGGTCAGGAGGGCCGGGACACACCGGCCGGCGCCCTCCCGCACTGTGTGTCCCCCCGGGGCGGTGGTGTATTCAGCAGAGCTGGGGCGTCAGGAGTGTCGCAGCCCAGGGCACTTATCAGAGACTCCCTGTCTCACTGCTGCCACCTAGTGGGCAGTGGTGATCTCTACTTTTTGTTTTTGTGTCTGGTTTCAAAATTACTGCCTGGATTGGCTTGCTTTCCTACTGGAAAGGGCTCCCTCTAGTATTTCTTTTGAGTATGCTAACAATGGGTACTCCTGGTTTTGGTGCATGTTGGACTCCCTTTATAAGAGTATTGGTTTTGTTTTGCTTGCACCTTGAGGATGATAACTCATTTAGAAAATTAGAGCTGGCTCTTACCTTATCCTTAATAGTGTACATTTTTTTTAACTGATGTACATTAAGCAAATTTAATGATTAAATAAGTGCTTTTTAAAAGACCAGAGTGGGGCCAGGTGTGATGGTGCATGCCTGTAATTCCAGCACTTAGGAGCCTGAGGCAAGATTGCCATGAGTTTGAGGCCAGCTTGGACTACAAAGTGAGTTCAAGGCCAGGCTGAACTACATAGTGTGACCCTGTCTCAACACTAATAATAATGATAGTAATAATAATAATAAAGAGTCCAGAGTGGGAATACCACCTTAAACTACAGAAAGAACTCAGTGATGTTACTCATGGTGAGCGGGAGAAATGGTTTGTGAGTCTGGGAGATTTAAAGAGAGAAAAAGATCAGTTGATCTAGAAAGCTTGAAGATCTTCACTCTCATCATATTGCAAGACAATATTCACAACTATTTTAAAGAAAATTCGCTATTACATTGGTGTTTTTAATGCCCTGCGCAGGAGAGTCTATAACAGATCATCGATATAATTTGCGTGTCCCAGGGCAAAATAAAAACAGAGGGATTCTTGTTTGCAAATTATTAAGAATTTCAGGATAGTAATAGCAGAGTACAAACGAAGTACAGGGTCCTTACAAATGGGGGTGCGCTGTGACTGCACAGGTCATGCATCCTCCAAGCTGGCCCTGACCAAGGGAAAGGTAGACCCGGGCAAACAAGGGAACCAGAGCTGTTGCAATGCTCAGCTCAAGGATGTGCTTATATGCCATGTGCTATGGACATGGTGTGCGATCAGAGTGTTTAAGTCAGTGACTGTGGAAGGAACGTCTTTCCTCTTTGAGCCACTGCTCTATGCAAGCTCCACCTGGCTTCCTGGCTGCAATAGACTTGATCAGAATAAATAATCATGGGCTGAGTGCAAGAGGGTGTCCAGGGCAGCCAGGTGATGATGACTAAAGCAATGTGGCAAGACCTGGTTTCTCAGGTCTTAGCATGGGAGAGGAGATGAGAGTGGACCCAAAGATGTGATGAGCACCAGTTTTCTGCCTGGTCTGTGTCCTAGCACCTTGAGTCCACCTTCTACCCGACCCCATCTTCCTCATCTCTGACAAATCAGAGTCCTGGAATCTCGGAGGGGGTCTGACTGTGAAGCAGAATACCTGGCACTGCTATGAATCCCTGGGAGGGGAATGGCATGCATTGGTTACCAATCACAAGATAGGATTCTGAACACCTGGTTAATTTCTGCTACTATTCCTAGATCTAACAGGAGGCTCTGCTCGAACTCAGCTGCCAGAGTACGAGTCTGGTGTGACAAAGCACTCGTGCAAGTCAAAGCAAAGCAAAACAAAGTAACTTGATTATTTACAGATAGGCAGTCTTAAGAAACCCCAGTTTATCCTTGCAGGGCAATGCCCCGGTTTGGGTTTTCCTGTGCACTTGTGGGGAACCACTCAGACTGCTTCAAAGCTCAGGGGCGTCAAGTGTGAGGACATGACCCCACTTTGTCCAGTGCAGGCACATAGTGGGATACAGTTGCACAACCATGACTTAGCACGGGTAAACATGCATGCGCTGGTTATAGCACTATACAAGAATGTAAATACGGCATAACACTCTGTATCAGAATTACACAGTAAAGACACAGGCAGCTCTCTTGCTCCTGCTCTGGCTCTCTGCTCGGCTCCATGCTGCCTGCTGTTGTTGTTGATGTCTTGCACACGTGTGTTCTTTAATCTTGGGACCTCACCCACAAAAATCTCCCTTGGGCTCCCCAAGTAGGCTGATAGCACCATTACATGTGGAGTGCAGGGTCTCCAGCCTGAGTCTTTCCCCAAAGTCTTTCTACCTCACTGACTCCAACGAAACCACATGCCCATCTCCCAGTCACTGATGCTCAGGAGATGCTAAGAACCTGCTGCTTGACTGGGGCCCAGGTCACATTCTAGTCCTAAGGTGGCAGATTCCCACCTGAACTATATTTAAGGATCTGGGGCAGTCAGGGGGTGAGCCAGGACCTTTCTCACTGGGAATTTGCTCAATTAAAGGTGTTTCTATTTACATGTCAGATTTTTCATTAGTAGTTTGTTATATAAACCTACTGTCATACAGCATTGTCTGTGTCCTAACCTGAATTTGTTTTAACAAGATGTGGGTGGCAATGTAAGATTGCCCTCATGAAAAGCTGATTTGTCAATCTTTAAAGTGTTTGTTTGGGTCTTATAAACTTTTTGAATGTGAAATCTCTGCTTCTTGTTTACTTACAGATACTTTTTCTGTTTTGATATATTTAAGTACTATTTAATATCAACTTGAACTTCAATAGCAGCATAGGATGTGAAAGAAATATTATTATAGTTTTTTTCCCCATCAATATTTCTTGAAACATGTAGGTCACTGTATGATGGGTTTGTACTTTATCATCTTAGGACAGATTTGTTCTTTAGGAACTTTACTATATGCTATTAAATTGATGCTTTGGAAGTGTTGCTTATACACAATATATGTACCATCTTGATTATGCATTTCTGATTTATAATAATCACACATTACACACTACCACCACCACACTCAAGAAATGAGCCACCCCATCACCCCATCTTCTTTCACGTCCCCTCTCGGTCATCCACCATCTCCCTTCAGCCCGAGGCAACTGCCGCTGTGGTCTGCAACTGGAGGACAGATGTGCTTTTTCTAGAGTCCCGTCTCGATGGAATCATACAAGCATGAATGGAAAACTTTCGCGTATACTGTCTTATTTCATGTCTCTTTGGAGTCACCTGGGTCACTGTGTGTGTTGGTATTTCACGTGTTGATGTCAAATAATTCTGAAATAAGAAGATGGTTCAGTTTGAGCTAAGTGTGAGTGGCTTGCCTCAGAAACAAACTCAGTTACCCAGGATGACAGAGGTTGTCATGGAGGAGGTCATATAAGCTTCTGCAGACACAAAAGCAGGGATTAGGCTCATCGCGTGGGCAGATCGCAAGGAGGTGGAGAAGTCTCTTCTGGAAGATTCA
Source organism: Dasyprocta punctata (assembly GCA_004363535.1). Lineage (NCBI taxonomy): Eukaryota > Metazoa > Chordata > Mammalia > Rodentia > Dasyproctidae > Dasyprocta > Dasyprocta punctata. The sequence continues at coordinate 4,790 of RJWM01048894.1, forward strand.
GCTGTTGTCTCTAACCGGGCGGGTGGAGACATCTTTTACGTGATTCAGATGTTATCATATGCTTAGCTTTAATGCTGATGGGGCCAGAGGTCTATCAGGCTTAGCATTTCTTCCGAGAGTTTTATCTAGGTCAGATACTGGAGTTGATGGTAAAAGGCTGATAGGAAGTAGCCCAAGGTAACTGGCTTCTTCATCCGCCGCGCTCCGCCTCCCTCCTTCACTGCTGCAGTCACTCAGGGGCCGACAGCCTAGCAGCCCTTTGATGCAAAGTAGCCTCATTGTGGAGCTTCAGTCTGCATATGCCTTTTCCCCGCTGGGCGCTGTTTCTTTGGACAGTTGCATGGCCCTTTGCTGATCCACCTACCTACTAATGGGCGTGAGGGTGGTTTCTAGCGTTTGACTGTTTTTTGTTGTTGTTGTTGTTTTTTAGTGTTAGACTGTTATGTGCAAAACTGATGAATGTCTGGATGCAAGTGTTTCTGAGGATACACGGTTTCGTTTTGCTTGTGTAAATACTTGAAAGTAGGGTTGCGAGATTGTTATGGTGAGTGTCTGTCCAACGCTGCAGGGAACTGCCAGCTGTTTCCCAAAGCAGTTGCATGATTTTATTTGCCTAATAGCAATTTACTAGAGTTCAGAGTGGCTCTGCAGTCCTGTTGACATGTGCTATGTCAAACTCCCATTTTAACCATTCCAGTGTGTGCATATGGTAGAATTTCTGACTAACGATGATGAATGTCTCCCATGTGTCTTTGATCACCTGCTCGTCTCCTTTTACACGGGGCTCCATCAAATCTTTGGTTCGTTTTAATTGGGTTACCTGTCTTTGCATTTTTGTACACGAGGCTTGTGTGTGCATTCTTAATATAGATCCTTTATCAGATTTATTTTGCCAATGTATTCTTCGGTCATGTGGCTTAATGCTTTTTCATTTTTTAAAAAAACCATGTCTTCAAAAAGGAAAAGCTTCGCATTTTCATGAAGTCCATCCCAGCGGGTTTTAAAATGGTTTCAGTTTTTGCCATTTAAGGAATCTAAACAGAGGTAGAGATGTGCTCCTGTGCTTTCTCTGAAAAGTTTAGTAAGTCTAAATAAAAGGCCACTGAGTTAATCTGGAGCAGGGAGAGCCCTTGTACTGTGACAAGAACACTTTCGCAGGCCTGCAGTCACCATCACCCGTGCTCACCCCAGGCTTGCTAAGAATCCGCACTTCAGTGGGGTTGGAGGAGAGTGCGGGCTGGAAGGCTCATCCCACAGGTGAGAGAGATTCCTTTGCGGAGCTCTCGCAGGCCGGGGTGAGCAGCACGCGCCCCCTGGTGGTTGACTGGAACCTGACAAGGCAGCCTCCCGAGAGGACCATGAGCAACCAGATTTAAAGTCTCAGCCACCTGCACTCTCACAGGACAGGCGTAACCTCCGCCTGCCGACCCAAGCCATCTTGCATGGGTCACTGCAGAAGTGAAATGATAGGATCTGACCTGAGGGTAGAAGGATGGGAACTGAGCCTTGGGTAATTACACAGCTAGGCCTGGAAGGAAGGAAGGAAGGAAGGAAGGAAGGAAGGAAGGAAGGAAGGAAGGAAGGAAAGAAAGAAAGAAGGAAGGAAGGAAGGAGAGAGGGAGGGAGGGAGGGAGGGAAGGAAGATGGGAGGGAAGAAAGGAAGTCGGTCCAGGAGACAGAGCCGAGGTTTGGATTTGGGAGAAGTCGGCAGGCAGTGTCGACTCCTAGCTTGCAGGACGGGGTTAAGGAAGCATCAGGCTGACTGTGCTGTGGCAGCTCGTGGTGCACAAGCATCATCTTGCAGCCCCCATCTGCCCAGGGGCGGAGTTTGTTCCAAGTGTGGATCTCAAATGGGTAGAACTTCTTCCCAGTGACACTTCATCCTGGTCAGTGATGGTGGACAGGCTGGGACCGACGCACAGACCCGATGTGATAGCACGCTGCATGGCCCAGGGAGCTCCCTCGAGGTCTCCCCGTGACGTGAACAAGGAGGTGCCCCAAATCTGCTGAGCTACCTGTCGGAGTCACTTCCGGGGGCAGCGCCAGCCTCCTGAGCTCCTGAGGGCACTCATGCACAGGGTGCAGTCCTCGCCGGGGCTCACATTGCTCCCATTTCTGCAGCTTGAAATTTTTTTTTTTTTTTGCGGCACCGGGGATTGAACTCACAACCTCGCGCCTGCCAGGGCAGGCGCTTAAGGCACTGAGCCAAACTCCCGGCCCTGGTTTTTTGAGGCAGGGTCGCACTATGTAGCTCAGGCCAGCCTTACGCTCACGTTGTAGCCCAAGCCGGCCTCGAAACTCGCAATGCTCCGCCTACCTCAGCCTCCCCAGTGCTGGGATTAAAGGCGTGCGCCACCACGCCCGGCTTGCAGCTTGAAATTTGATGGTAGGGCCCTATGTGTGTCACCTTTTCCTTTGCTGGGACACAGTACCTGACACCTGCAACCTAAAGAAGGAAATGCTTAATTTAGCTCATGCTTTGGGGAAGTTCAGTCTACAGTCAGCTGGCTCCAAGGCAGGACTGTCGTGGTGGAATGGTGTGGTGGAGCAAAGTTGCTTAACTCAGGACAGCTGGGAAGAGAGTGGGGCACAGCACCAGGGAGGAGTTAGCAAGGGACTGTATACAGTGCCTAAGGTCAGACCCCCAGGGCCTGCAGCACGCTCTATTACTCTACTAGGGGTTTCTTAATCGGATGAAATTGGCATATCCAGGCTAACAGTCCCAATCCATCCCATCAACTTCACACCCAAATGCGTCTCCTTAAATGATACTTCATTGCAAAATAAAGACAATTGCAGGTTCATAACTGTACCCAAGTACAACCAGAAATTCTGTAATCGCTTCTCCAAGGTCTCATCAGTTCTAGCATTTTTCAAAGGTTCAAGTCCATGTCTCTTCTGACTCTCGAGGTCATCCCTCGGCTAGAAATTTCTGTAAAAAGAGAAAAACAAAAACAACCCCCCCAAAAAAGACAAGTTGCATAATCCTAAGTGACAAAAAAAAAGAGTCAGATCAAAGCAAAACTGAAAGCAGGCAGCAGACAGTGAGTCCTGTAGCTCCCTATGCAGTCTCCAGGGCACCCGGTGGTAGATGTGTGTCCCAGGGGACATGGATAGCGCCGCCCTCATGGCCTTGCTGGTGGCAGCGTGTGAAACCCCTCTCTTGGCTACTTCTACTCACAGCCTGCAGCTTTCCTCAGCGGACACCCCGTGTTCCCGGGATCTCCAACCTCCTGCTGTCCCCACTGCACCTTTGGCTTCATTTTCGCAGCTTCACACACTGCCCTCTCGGGCTCCTTGCCTGGCCTTTCAGGGCATCCTTTGAAATCGCATTCTGCATGTTGGCAAAGCCAGTGCCAGGTGAGCCACGCTAAGGTCAGCTGCCAAGGCCAGCCGTAGCCAGGATTTGTCGGCTTAATTGCGGCGGCAGCAGCCTCCAAACACCTTGCTTGCTGAGCACAGCACAGAGTCCTGAGCAGCCAATTCCTTTCATAAGTGAGGGTCTCAGGGGCTTTCTTCTCCAATGAAAGGTTTGCATTTTTGCACCCTCGAGCTCATGATGAGTGGGGGCCTGCTGTTGTCTGAGATGTCCTCAGGGCATCTTTTTTCTTCTTCTTCATGTTCAAAGTACTTGGTTTCCTTTCAGGAGTGTTAATCTCTTTAGCAGCTGACCTCCTCTGCCTCCACCTTTACTCACGGTTCCGTCTATGCTGAAATTTAAGATTTTTAAATTTGTCTGCTCTGCCTTTTGTTCCCCGTTCTCATTATCATAAGGCTCCAACTGGACCTGACACCCCCACCTCACCCCAGCCCCACTCGCCAGCTAAAGCACTGCTGCCTGCAGGGAGCTCAGCTCTCAGCAGGGAGCTAGGCTCAGTACTGACGTCGTCATCCACACGCACCAGAAAGGAGATAAGATAGGACGAGGAATTTTGCAGGTCTTGGGGCCATCTGGAGACACCCCAAAATTTACATTGGACACTTCAAGGACCTTGCCCACTGACATAAAAGACTGCCAAAAAACTTTAACCACAGATGTTTATTAAATCTTCCCGCCCGCCTTCTTCTCGCCATCCCGACTAAAGGGACAGACTTCTCTTTGTTTGGGGCAGATGGTCTTATCACGCTCTCTGCCTGCATGCAGGCACAGTGAATCCCTTGCCATGTTGCTTGGTGGTTTCTGCTGGTTCCCCTGTTCCCCCTATATGTTGCATATGTTATAAATCTGTCTAAAAGACACCAGCAGTACCATGCCACAGCCTGAATGTTGTGCTGTCTTGAAATTCCCTCCACCAGATTAATTGTTCTACTACTTGTAATCTCAGTCTCTGCAAAGTGTCAGGACAAGGGTAAAATTTAGACAAGTTTCTTGCTACAACATAACATGCATGGCCTCTAGTCCAGTTTCCAGTAAAGTCCTTGTTCGCAGCTGGAACCCAAGCCTCACCTTTAGCCTCCACATTCCTATTAGCATTCTGGTCTTCTGAGCTCCGACCACAGCCACACATCAAGCCCTGCTTCCTGCATGCTAAGGTTTATGAAGCTGGTGTCTCCAAATCTTGCCCAATTCCTGCAGCAAGCCAGTTCCAAGGGCTTCTAAAGCACATGGTCAGATATAATCCCAGCAATAACTCCACTTCCTTGGTAGCAGTTTCTGTATGACAAAACCTGATACCCACCATAAAGGGTGGGTTAGAAGAGGGTTAGTTTAGCTCAGTTGTGTAGTGTTCAGCCTATAGTCCCCTGGTCCCCAGGCAGGAATATCATGGCAAAAGTTGTGGCGGAGTGAAGTTCATGGCGGGTAGGGAAGAGTGTGGAGCATGGGGTGGTGCCAGAGAATAGTGGGCAAAGGGCTGCAGATGGTACCCAAGCTGCACCTCCACAAGCTACCAAGATGCACTCAGGAGCATACTCTGCTAATGTACTAGGTGCTTCTTCATCCGATGAATCTGACACACAGGGGTTAACAGTTCCCATGAATTTGTAGTCCATAGTGTCCTGGAGGACTCAATCTTTATCAAGATACGGATCTGGCAATGATCTGGTAGGGAATCCTGACTGAAAACCTCAGGCTATTATAAAGCCCCTGATGAAGGTCCAACCTGGTCCCTGAACAGCCTGAAGATAATTAGAGCCTTTGGGTTTCAGGAGAAAAGCAAGGGACACAGAAACAGATCTGAGGCTGCATTCTGCCACCTCTGTCCCCAGCATGAGCAGGGATGCCCACAGGAAAGTGATGCTCTCTGAAGACACCTGCATGTCATTGCTTAGCCTGGTTTTGCTCAGGTGAGATCAACAGACCTGCAACCCTTATGCCATGGAGTAGACACGGAATTCTCAGCATACCCTTCAGCATCACCAAATTACTACAGCCTGAAGTTGTGGTCCCTCTAGGTATTCCCAGTCTCACAGCTGCTTCGGAGGGAGTGCTCATTCATTCAAGGACAGTGCTTATTACCAGGATGTCTCAGAGTACAGAGTGAACTAAGCTGGGGCCCCATGGCCCTCCTCCTTGTCTGGGGCAAACTGTGTTTTCTGATGTAATCCATGTTTCCTGTGAATGGGAGGAAAGAATTTAAAGTTACCATAGGGTCAAATCCAACCGTGAAGTCACACTAGGGCCCGAAGGGTGTGTCATTCTTCAGAGCCCAATAACAACTTCCTAGCAAACCTGTGGGCAGCAGAGGAGGGGATGAATTAAACTGGGTGTCCAGATGTGTGTTTGGAGAATTGGTTGAAAAACAAAAAGTTGACCTCTGGTGTTCCCCAGAGACAACAAACATCAGGGTTTTTCCAGGATCAATCTCTCAGTGGCTGAACTCAAAGGAGTAGGGTAGATATAAAAGCCAGAGATGGGTTTAATCTGCAATGATTAACTTAGGGAGGACTCCCTCTCTTCCAATGATATGACATCTTGCTCATGATAAGGTAGTGAACATGATGAAGCCAAAATAGGAGGCACAGTAGTCTGTGTGGAAGGTCAGTGTTGTCGACTTTTGGGGACATGGCCACAGTGCTCCAGCCGCCTCTGCGAGGGCTGGTGAGGCTGCTGCTCGTGGTGTGTGTCACGCCGTGGGCTGAGGCTGGGAAGGTGCTGGTGGTACCCTTAGAGGGCAGCCACTGGCTCAGCATGAAGGACGTCGTGAGACAGCTCCATGCCCGAGGCCACCAGGCCGTGGTCCTGGCTCCAGAGGTCAGTTTGTACATCAAAGGAGAGGACTTCTTCACCCTGAAGACTTACACCTTTCCCTATACTCAGGAAGAATATAATCATTTCTTTTTGAGCAGCAGTAACTTTATTTTTGAAACAGAGAATTTGCTGAAGACATCATTTAAAACTTTCACAGTTTTGAAGACGTTTTTAGGGGTCTATGAGAGGTCTTGTGTGGACATGCTGCGTGACAGTTCCCTGATCAGCCATCTGAATTCCAGTGCCTTTGATGTGGTTTTAACAGACCCTGTTTATCCTTGTGGGGCAGTGCTGGCTGCGTATCTGCGTATTCCTGCTGTGTTTTTCCTGCGGGCCATCCCATGTGGCCTGGACTTCGAGGCTACAC
>RJWM01048895.1:0-11327 GCA_004363535.1 Dasyprocta punctata
GTGTGTGTGTGTGTGTGTGTGTGTGTGTAAATATGTGCCAAGAAAAATATAGTATGGGGAAAGAAGTAGAGGTAAGAAAAAAATGGCCCATTTGAAGAAATGCAATGAAGCCAGCTTGGCAGGGGTAGAAGGTACATGTTGGGAGAGGGGCAAGTGGTGAAACTGGCCAGAGGGTTGTGGCCAGATCAAGAAGTGTGTATAATGTACATGGGGGGGGGTGGGCATTGAAGAACAAAAATCATCAGCTAAAATCATCAGAACAACCAATGCAGGAGAAAATTTGCTGAGTTTTTGCTGTCAAAAGTGGGCAGAGTTGTGCCAGAAGATTTGATGCATCTTTAGATAAAATTTCTTTTGTCAAGCATAAGCCTCTTTAATTCTGCGTTTACAATTACTCTCCTTGCCTGCTCCCCGAGAAATTTACTTGGTGCATGACAATCAGATGCTGTCTACACAACCACCAGGCTATCTTTGACACTGCCTGCTACTATTGTGTCTTCAGGAGGAGCGAATGGCTCTGTAGCTTGCTTGGCAAACCTCCCTGCGCATGATTTTTCCCAGGCATGAAGACTAAGCTCTGCAGGCCTTGAATGTGCCTTTGTCTCCCTCTTTGGAGCTAGGGACAGTCTGGAAATAAATATCGTTTTATGTTGAGTCAAGTTCAAAACAACATGCTTGGTGCCCAATTTACACCTGTGAGGAAAGGAAAAAACTTCAATGAGAGCTAATTGAATAGCTTTGCACTTGTGTTTCTGCTAGTGGAAAGAAGGCCCCTGGAGAACCAAGAATCTAGTGACCTAAATTTCCCTGGGAACCCTTGTGTTCTGGAGAAGCACAGGATTTCAGGGAAAATGTTCCTTTTTTTCTGAGCATGTGGAGTGTGTGCAGAATGAGCAATCTGTTACTTCTTTGCCAGCTGCAGCTCTCCCTTTGGAGGTCTCTTTGAACTGTCCACAGAGAGCAGTTGTAGGCATGAGCTCCTGGGAGGTAATTCAAAGCAGAGTACTATAAAGACTTACCATGAAAGAACAAATCATCTGGTGGTTCTAGTCACATTCTCTCTCTCTCTTTTTTCTTTCTTTCTTTCTTTCTTTTTCTTTCTTTCTTTCTTTCTTTCTTTCTTTCTTTCTTTCTTTCTTTCTCTTTCTCTCTCTCTCTCTCTCCTGTTTCTTTTCTTTTTTTTTTTAAACAGGTTCTCACTATGTAGTGTAGGCTGGCCTTGAACTCACAGCAATCCTCCTGCCTCAGCCTCAGCTGGGTTTACAAGTGTAAGCCACTCCCATCTACCACATTTCCTTGAAGGCCTGGAAAACTCTTCCTAGGTAGAAAGTAGTGAGTCCTGATGGAGCTGAGTGAATTGTTGAGGGAATGGACATGAAGAGAAAGCGCACCATGGCATGGGAGAGGCAGATGAGCCTTCCAGTGGTGAAGAATTATGAGGAAGACCTTGAAGTTAGTTTATACCTTGTCTTGAAGAACAGAAGGTGCAGAGTCATTCTAGGCAGGTGATAGATGAAGAAGCTGCAGGTGATTAGAGCTCCCCGAGACCTCTATGACCTTGATTCTCCTTACATCAAAGCTGAAAGTCCCTCATTACAAGGAACTTTCCCTACCTAGCCTGCTCACCTCCCGTCCTGTGCCTTGCCCGTATACTCTAGTGATACCTTACTCTTATACTGCTCTAGGCCCCCCAGTGCTATTTTGCTCCCCCAAGATTCTGCCTCTGATGTCTCCACTGCCTACACTGCTCTTTTCTTCCTTCCATCCTGGTGAAATCTAGTTCTTCCTTCAAAGCTCTTCTAAGACCTCACAAGCGACCCCAGATCATACAGGAATAGAAGAGGGAGGAGGCTCCTTTACTCAGAGTCCTGAGCCTCTGCTCTTCACCACCAAGCTATGCCAGCCAACAAGAAGAACCATTATGCGCAGCGGTTTTGCACTGCTCAAAGTTGGTCTCAGTGAATGAGCAGAGTGCTTAGGGAAGATTAGTGCCTTGGGTTCCAGATCTTTTCCTGCTGCAGCATTTATTGCAAGACACATCTTGTCTTTGAGCTTTATTTTTCTTATTTGTAAAAGGGCAGCCTTGTTCATATTTATCTATAGATTGCTTTCTATGCTGTCAATATAGCCACTTTTATATTTTAAGAACATTGGCAAAGTTCAACTCATGGATATAAAATTGTACCCAAGCACATAAATGAATGGCTTTTTCTTAAATGTCAGGGATGAATTTAATAGGATATGGTCTAATATCAAAGTAGGGGTTTGAAAACAAATTAGAAATAAAACTGGACTTTTCTTTGCAAAAAATTGCAAGAAAGGAGGATTAAAAAGTCAAAATAGCCCTCTTTTTACTGTGTGACCTGAGGGAGCATTATCCTCTGGAAAGAAGGAAGCCATATAATGTATGCCATAGGATTGCTGGGAGGATTAAATGAGGTCACGTGTGCAGGATCTTAACATAACTCTTGATGGATAATAAATAGCTCCGTAAGCATGAGCTGTGGGATCATGCTGTAGGGACTGGAAGAAGTATGGGCAAGCTGGTTGGCTGTTAAGGGAGACCTCAGGCTATCTTACGTTGAAAATATTTTGGTCACTGAATATCACTGGCTGGTGTGCCCCAGAACTCAGTCAGTTTCCTGGAGGTAGTGATGGTACCCTATGGTATCCTGGACAGAGATCAGGGTTGATTTAACCAAGAAATCCTGAATACTAACATGGCAGAGGCACTAACGAGAGCAACAAATACAATAGCAACCACTATCAAATCTTTCATATTCCAGAGGCTGTGCTCTTGGCCATTTTGTGTCTCTGAGATGCATGGCAATCATCCTCTAGAGGAAACAAGAGGGCAGTTATGGCCTGAGATACTCTGATAGGTGCAGTAGTACTAGGGTTGTCCCTGTTTGGGACAGGTTCAAACCTGTGTGATGTCACCTGATGGCAAGGAATAGCCCTCATGAGTCAACTGCCAAGGACCTGAAGTTTCCAGTATGCATCACCCTTAGAGACTGAGGCATTGACATCTTCTATTAAAATGCAAATGTAATCTGGAAGGTGTTGTGCATCAATCCTTTGCCATCATTTCTGAAATTATAAATCAGATTTGCAAGTCTCTTGTTTGGGCAGGAAGCCAGGGAAGTTCCAGAGATAGGATATTCTGTCATCTCTAAAAATAGTTCAGTACTAAATTGTCATAATATCTCTTCCATGCCCAAATTTGGACAATTTCATTTTCTTTTCACTGGTTTTATAGTTGAGTAAAAGTAATTCAGGTCTGATTCCATATACTATTGTAAATTTCATAATGCAAGAAAACAATTTTTTTTTCTAAATGAAAGATCTTGTTTGGAGAGCTTGTAGGTAGGGGTTAGTTCAAGCTCAAGCTTTCATTTTCACAGAAATTTTTCTGATATTCATTGTATTTTTTTCTCTCTCAATGCATCTGTAACTCCTTCCTCATTTAGTGCTTTATTGACAGCATCTATCTTATAGTTTCAAATAAATGAATTAATAAACTGAGCACTTGTATTATGAAAGACTCTCAGGAGAATATGTGAGTCAGTAAATAAGGGATCCCCATTTCCAAATTCCTTACGAGAGAGAGACAAGTGAGCACGAGGCCAGTGAGGGCCCAGGAATAGCTGTAGAGATGAAAGGAAGAGGTGGATAAAAGCAAGGATGGGGCAAAGGATGGGGAAGAGGCAAAAATTGCTCTGAGGTTTTGAACTTAGATGACTGGCAGAGCCAGGCTGCTGTCAATGGTAGGGGGAAGTCGGGAGGAGGAGAGGTCTGGGGCCCCAGGGGAGCAGAGGCTATGATGAGTTTGGACTGAAGCACATCGGGCTTAGATGACACGGACTTGAATGTTGGTGAGGTGGGCAGCTGCCTCATCGCTTCTGATGCAAATGAGTTAATTGCTGAGTTCTAGCTCAAACATGGGCCACTATTTTCGTTCAGCAGGGGTTTGTGCCAGAGGTTACAAAGATACAAAAGTCGAAATCTGTGTACCCCACGAGTTCCAGCTGAGTGAGGAAGTATGGAGTCAGCTTTGCCAGACACTGAGTGGTGGTGTGAGGAGAATGGATGGGGGGATGGGGCAAGGAACTGCTTGAGGGTGACAAGACGCCACCTGCAAGCAGCTACTTGGTGGAGGGTACGCAGACGCCAAAGGTGAGCCTGCCCCTTCTGCAAGGGAAATATTAAAAAATATTAAAAAATGAAAAGATGTAGCAGGTGTAGTGGTGGATAAGTGTAACCCCAGCACTCTGAGAGGCTGAGGCAGGAGGATCAAGAGCTCAAACGGGGCAGCTGCGACATCACAATTTCGAGACCGACTGCCTGTAAAAGCATTATTTCCTAATATCATATTTATTTTAAAATGAATAAAACTAGTATAACACGCATAAATTTACTGTGATAACTTTGTTTTTAAATATCTAAATAAGACCACTGGTAATGGGTTTACTTTGTCTTTTCATGAGAAAAACAATTTTTGAGCCAAATGAGGCCCCCAGAAGTATAATGAACATCAGAAAAATTTCTGTAAAAATGAAAGCTTGAGCTTGTCTTCCTCTTTCCCAGCTCTTTCCACCCCATGGCTATTGGGGACACATTCTGGGTTCCCTGTCTCCTGGAGGCTGCGGCCACTGGTGAGGATCACCACCTGCTGACTGCCTGTTACCGCCACTACATCTTTTTCTAATTGAAAGCACACACACTGACCTGTGAGTCTAAACTTTGAGAGACTTCATAAATGCCATGGGAGAGTCGACTTTTTGTGTTATTATCTAGGCTGTCCTCGGGAATATGACTTTTAAAGTCCCAGTGTCTGAGATTCAAAACACCCACAATCCTAATAAGGGAAGCAATTCAGCCTTATTAAAAAAAAATTAGACTTTCTAATGGTGCTTTACATGGTCATAACAGAGGGGCTGGGCAATGTGAAAATTAAGAGAGTTTATTGGAAAACATTCTTAATGTTCTTTGAGAAGCAAAACACAAGATATTATGGATTTTTTTTTTTTGTACCAGGAATCGAACTCAGGACCTTCCGCTTTCCAGGCAGGTGCTATGCCACTGCACTACATCCCCGGACCTATGGAAATTGAAAAGAAATTACAGGTTTAGAACATTTCACTTCTGGAGTAGTACTTTTTACTCTTTGCTTACTTAGCACCTGCCTCTTGTAGGACCTCAGTGAAAGGGTTTTACTACCTCATTAAAATAGTGCCATCTAGTGGCGAATATTTCACATTGTAGCTAGGTGCCCAAAGAACTGTCAGAAACCCTCAAGAGGCTTGGCTTAAATACTATGCCGTAGTTATAATTTGCTAATTCATCTATTCATCTATTCTTTCTCTTAGTTTACTTATCGCTTACTGCAGGCCGGACATCTGGATGGGCGTTGTGTCTTAAGAGACAAGGAAGACACAAGCCTTGGCCTCCTTGAGTTCCCAGGCTAGTAGGAGTGACTGCTTGTGGACCAGGGATTGCCATCCAGAGAGAACAGCTGTGGCACAAGGACACTGGGCACCTCTGGGACTCACATGTCACAAGGGTTTCGATGCTGTTGCTGGGAAGGCCTACCCTGGGTATAAGGACTTAACTTGCAGGAAACACAGAGGCAAGCAAGACACAAACTGTTGGGGGAGTCATCATGCTGGACTAGTGTTGGATCCCGAGGTCCCCAGACCCTTTTAAGTTCACCTTATATCTCTGGTTTCACCTTTGAATCAAGAAATTGAAAGAACTGGGGTTGCCGGTGAGTGAAACTCTCTTCCCTGAGCTTGACCCTTGGTCATCCTAGAATACAAATTGCTGGATACAACAGAATGTTAAAAACCTTGGGCATTTTTCAAAAGCAGATTAATAAATTTTACCTGTCTTCTCTGCCGTTTATTCACCTATATTATCCTTTTCTGTCCTGAGAATTTTCTTTTCAGTCTCTCTCTTTTTCACATAACTCTGTCTCTCTGCAATACAATCTACACCATTCTCTTCTGGAGAAACAAACTCATTCTGTGAGCCTTTTGAGACATCTAATCATTTTAGCTTCGAGAGTTGTCTTTCCTTAAAAGCCAGGCCAATAATATTGACCTACCTGCTTAATTAATGTTGGTGAAGTGTTTTAATTATGATTTAGTATTTTACATCCCTAAACAAAACTGAAACTTGTTATACCTTTTCTTCACTTGTTTTAAGTTTCACTGTGTGAAAATTTACCCTCATACTGTTTTTGGCTAGTGTTTAGCGCTTACAAATTTTTTCACTTCATTTGCTTTTTAACACCATACTCCTTGAATAAGTCTTTTCACTCTCCTTCTAACTGGTTCTTTGTGGTTTCCTTCATTTTTCTCCTCTCTCTATCCCCTCTGCTTTCTCTATGCACAGTGCTTTTCCATCCCTCTCTTTCCCTTGTTAGTCTCATTCACTGTCATAGTTCTTACCTTGCTTTGTTTTACTTTTTATTATCCAACAGTTCAAACTCTACAACTTACTTCTGTTGTCTTCTGGTTCTTCTCATTTACCTCTTATGTCTCACTCTCTCACTTCTCCACGTGTCTCATGTTTCTTTTGCTGCCTTGAACTTCCAAGTTCTATTTCTCAGAAAGTTGTAGATACTACTGCTGCTGAAAGGTTCCATGTTTAGCTTGTCTCACTGACCACCACTGGAATATCATTGTGTTGGTGTGAGGGAGGCAAGAGATCTGTTGGGAAAGAACAATGGACTCATTCACTCATTCATCGGTCAGGCATGTATTGCATGCCTGCTAGGTAAGAGGCACTGTAAGAAGGGCCAGATGGGGACAGAGACAGGAAAAGTGAGATTGCCATTCTTTCAAGGTGCTCACACTTTAGCCAGAAACACATGGTTCAACAAATTATTATGATATTGTTATTGTTTGAACTATACAGAGCTAGGTGGAAAGTGTTTGAGCATGCAGAGGCTTGAAATAATGAAATATCCTGAAGAGGTGGGAAAAAACTTACAACACATGAAGCATCTGGAGTAGGATGTGCAAAATGGTCTGAAGATAATCATTTGAAAGTGGTTGGGCATTCCAGGCAGACATAACTTACAAAAGATCATTTACAAACTCTGGTAGGTATGGTGGGGCCAGGGATATGCATATGGGACATGAAGAATATGTTTGGACAGGAGACTGGAGGTTTAAGAAAGAAACAGTTTAGTGGGGAGTCTTCTATTCTTTGTAATGGGGTAAGGATTTTCATAAACCGTGGGGAGTCATGGATGGATAGTACATAAATATCTGGGCTGTGTGCAGATTGAAGAGCTAGAAGTAAGTGAATGAATTTAATGGCCATTACAAGATCAAGCAGAAAGATCTGGTGTCTGATTGGATGTGGGAGGTGAAAGAGATTGAGCATTTAAAATCAGTTTGTTTGCATTGCTGTATTTTCTCCCTAGGATTTCAAATTCCCCGGGGAGTTATTATCCCTTTCCCTGTCACAGAGTTATTATTCTTTTTTGAGTCAGATCTTTTCCTAAATAATCTAAAATTGAAAGTTTTTATTCAGCTACATAGAGATATGGTTCTAAAGTTTAGCAATAAAACTGTTTTCTTTCCTTTTTGGGGTGTGACTTGTCTGTCCAGCCCTAGTGGTTCTGATATGAGCCAATGGTGCCGCTGTCCAGCTTCTGAAGGGAGCAAGTTGGGGTATACAGTGGGCTATGGTGTTTATGGGGGGGGATGTGGGGGACGGGACGTAAAGAGAATTTCACCTCTTCAGCTTATAGGTGTTTATGATGTGCAGGGAGCAATAATTCTGAGTGGTGTATAACCTAAAGGGTTCTTATATTACCTTCCTATTGAGTTATTTACAAGGGTAGACTGGAAGTGGAGATCAAAAGTCAGTCAACAGGCTCTCTCTTCTTCATCTTTTTTTTTTTTTTTTGTACCTGGGATTGAACTTACAACCCCATGCTTGCTAGGTAGATGCTTATGCCACTGAGCTAAATCCCCAGCCCTAGGCTCTCTCTTCTTAATGGATTTTCCCGAGGCCAATATCAAAATCTGTTTCTAAAATTCAAAAACTAGGGTAAGGGAAAGAGATGTTATACTGTGCTAAATTTTGTGCAGACTTATGACCAGGTTAGGATTTTCATTGTCAGGAGGATTCACTAGGGGTAATTGCACTGAATTGGCACAGGATTTAACATCATGGCTTCAGGAAGGAGAAGCATCAAAGAAGTCCAGCAGCCCTTGTCCTCTCCTTCAACCATCCCCAGCTCTTCAGCAGAAGAGTTTTAGACTCCATGTTTCTCTTAAAACTCATTAATTCTTTGTATTCATCCTTTTCCCTTTACATCTCTAGTGTCTGGATGCATAACCCATTGTTTCGCCATATGTATTCTACAGTTTTGTAGAGGCAACAGTATCTTGACCTGAGACTGTATCTACTAGGGATTTTAGATTAATTGCATTAATTGTGCCAGTTCTACGCCATTCCAAAATCCATGTACTGTTGTTATATTACTTTGGGGCTTTTTTTTTTTTTTTTTTTTTTTTTTTTTTTTTTTTTTTTTTTTTTTTTTTTTTTTTTTTTTTTTTTTTTTTTTTTTTTTTTTTTGCATTTGATTTTTGTGTCTCTTGTTTCTGAGTTAGGCTATGTGGCTTGCTTTGGCCTATGTAATTTGTAATAAAGAGTCTGACTCTGATTTTGAAGTTAGAGAGTTGATAGAATTTAGACTTCTGCTTTTCCTTCCTCGTGACCGTATTTCTAGCATCTTAGTAAACATGTGGACACCTCCATGCTCTGGGCATTGTTGGGCAGGGTGAGCACTGCAACCCACAAGACAAGCCCCTCTCAATTTCTACAGCCCTTAGAAAGTACCCACTCACTTTCTCCTGTCTTGCTATTTCAGATTGTCTTGTGCCTGCACTGTTCCCCCAAGAAAGGTTTGTGCAAGTAATAAATTTGGTTTCAAATTCTCTTATGTGAAGCATCATCAGTCTTGACATCCAATCTATTAATGGGTAGTTGGGTGAGGCCTATACCACCTTCACAGGATGACTACAAAACAAATGTTAATCTATGTGATACTTTCAGGTGGTTGGAAAAAAATGTATCTACAGTTTTGCTTCCATTATTCCTCCTCTCTCATGGCCATGAGAACATGCCTGACCTATCCTCTTAAAAGAAGAAACACATGGAGGAGTGCCCAGTTTCCCAGGTCCCTCAGTCCCCAGATGATTGTCCCCATATGTATAAGCAGGGTCAGCTAAGATCAACAAAGGCTCCCAGTCAATGCACAGCTGAGGTAGAAGCATGGGTAAGGCCTGCAAGATTAGCTGAGATAAGTTGAACCCCAAAATTAATGAGTTAAATATATGATGACTTTTGTATATCAGTGAGGTTTTGTGGTTGCTGTGCAGCACTGTTGTGCCAGTAGGTAACAGATAAATTAAATGTGGAGACTTGTAGACTGACACTGGGATAAATAATATGAAGTCTCTAAACTTCATCAACTTTTCTTGAAACCAGGAAGTCTAAAAATGAAGCAAAGGATTATAGTGCAGTTCATGTTTAGCCCTTTCCCCCCTATTTTTAAGAGTTTATTTTGTTTAATTTTTTTTTGTGCTAGGACTCTTAATAAGCAATTAAAAAAAAGCCTTAAGTAAGATTAGCAATTTGCACCTTTTTAAAAATTAACAGCGCTCTGTTGTTTTGATATTGAGCTCCATTATCAATTTGCATCTTTAAAGAGGTGTAACCTTTCTCAGATATTTTGCTCTGTGTTCTTATATTTAACTAGGAAGACTTGATTTTTACATTGCTTATGCTGCATTTACTTCTGCACAGTTAAAGCTAAGAGAGATGACAAAGAAGGAAAAAAAATACAAGGCTCAAGAATTAAAGGTTATGATGTAGATTTCTGTAGTCTAGGCTATTTAGGGTGTGGGTGATCTTGTCAAGAAATAGCTCCACATGTTAATAAAGGAAAAGTGTCCTAGAGTTTCTGGAAACATTTCAACAAAAATCTGTCTGCTTGGGTGTTTGTATATCTTCTTGTTATATAACTTCAGAAAGACAGTGCAACTTTCAGTCTGCCATCAGTTTGAACTCAGACTATACTGTTGGAGCCATTTTTTTTTTCTTTTTTTTTTTTTTTTGTGGCATCAGGAATCAAACTCACAGCCTCGCACCTACCAGACAGGCATTTGAGTAACTGAGCCAAACTCCTGGCCCAAGTTTTTTGAGATAGGGTCTCATTACGTAGTTCAGGCTGGCCTTGCGCTCATGTTGTAGCCCAAGGTGGCCTCGAACTCACAACTCTCCTCTTACCTCACCCTCTGGAGTGCTGGGATTAAAGGCGTGCGCCACCATGCCTGGCTGGAGCCATCTTGATTAATTGCCTTCCACTGTCCATAATGCTTTCCTGACTATTCAAAGTACCACTTTCCTGAGTCAGCCCACCCAACGAGCAGTGCTTCAGGGTGCCTTTCAGGCACAAGGGCTCAGGCACCTCATAGTCCTTTGCTTCCCACTCACATCTTCTCTTATTTAAGATATTTAACATAATGATATGAAAGATTATTACATGAAATTAACTATACTTCACATTAGATAAAAGTGCACCATCCATTTGTTTGATTAGAAAAAAAAGATTAATCATGTTGCCCAGTAAGAGGAAATTTATTTTTTAAAAGATTTTAGTAATTATCTATATTTCTCCATCAAATTAGAAAACACTTCTTTTTATTTGGAAAAAAAGGAGAACAGAAAAAATGGTAGAAGAATTTAAAAAAAAAGTAAGAAATCAATACTAGTCAGTATAAGGAAACACTTTCTTGTGACTATGTAAGTTAGTCAGTATATATTATCAAGCCATGAACAAAAGCAATGTTTTATGTTTTCAACAATGGACTGGTGACAACTGGAGCCTAACTGACATATTGTCTCAATATCCTGAGGTGGAAAAACCTCAGGACACGCAAGCTCGGGATGGAGCCTCATAGTAGCTTCCCTAGCATGTGCGAGGCCCTGGATCTAATCCCCAGCACTGTAAAAAGCAAAACACAAAGACTGAACATCAAAATATTTTGAACTCAGGTGATATGCTACAGGGGTAAATCCCTGTTGTCATCCTAGGAGGGGGCAATAACTCTTGGCCACTGTTTAGAGTTTTGTCTGAAATCTAAAAACTTAGTTTTATCTTTAACGAGAGCCAATTTTATCTTGAATTTTTCCTTGTAATACAAAAATTGGAAAATTGTGCTGAACTGATGCTGAAGATGGAAAAGTTGACCTTCCTTAACACGTTTCTTTTTCTTTGATCTTATCTCAGACATGCTCTC